>JAVFBZ010190821.1:0-14549 GCA_032466195.1 Katharina tunicata
GTGTCGTCTGCAACAAGGAAAGTTGCGTTTGCTGTTCTTTCTGAAGCTGCAACTTCTGTACGATCAGCAGATCAGCATCTGCTTTGGCATGTTCAGAGTGACAGCATTGATGCTCTAGTTTATCACTGAACAAGGTAATGAATGATTGCTTATTCTCCTTGTTCGAAAGAAAGTCTTCCTTCCGTCCATTGAACACCATGGACTCTGATAACTGCAGTGTGGGTCCAACAAGCATCCGTGCCCTTCTTTCCTGTGTTGTGTCCTTTGTACTTGGTCCATATAAATACCCACCAAAAACAACTATTGGTCGACCATAGTGGCGGTCAACATAGCTTACATATTGCTGGCAAATCTCACCATATGTAGATCCACGTTTCCATGGGATTATGTGAAGGAATGCTCCCCCATCTAATATATATTGGGCATCAACTGATGGTACAGGCAAATCGTCAGGCATCAACTTCCAAAGGGCATAAGCCAATGAAGCTTTATTTGCCAGTTGAGGTTAAAATTAATTCTGAAAGAGAACAGGAGGGCAGCTGCAAAGCTCATATTCAAATGCTTCTGCAAGGTTATCATTGCATGTTCCTAGAATCACTAGCCTCTGAAAAAGAAGCTGAGGATCTATGTGGATCACTTCATTGTTGATTTTCACTGCATTGCTGACAACATTGACTCGTTCCTTTTCTTTAATGAATATTTTGATACACTTTTCCCAACCAGGTTTTGCAGTATTTTGTCTCCAACATCTTTAGCAGACTGAACATTCACAGTGACATCAGCCGTGAGACCAGTCACAATACTATGCAGTTGTTCTTTTTCATTGAAAAGAGTTCTTGGGATAAGGTATGCTAGGAGCTCCTGTGTGTCTGCCATGTCTTTCTTCTGCCTTGCTACTGAAGCTTCTTTGTGTTGTTACTCGACAGGTAGCTCACTGATGTCAGGTCTTGCATGGCAAAGTTCACCTCTGAACAGGCATTGGTAGACAGTAACCACGCCAGACGTTGTGTTTCTGTCATCCCACGTCCTCGTGTGGGCTCATCTATAGCCTTAATGCTCCTCATCAACACTTGCTCTATTAACAGATCCTGTTATACCCCTGCCCAGTATCTATCAGATCTTCTACCTACATGCATGCCATCCTGAAAGTGTTGGTAAACGTTTGGATGTTGTTCCTGCAGCCTTTACATGTTGTGCAAGTACAAATAGACTGATTTGGTATATTTATTATGGCCTGGAGCAGCAAGATATGGCAACATATCGTGCATCATTTTCAGATGCAGCTGCCAGTTACCAGTTCTTTCTGCTTTAATAAAGGTTTGTAAAATGGCAAACATGTCTAGATACTGGAGCCATAAATTTGCTGTAGGATGTTTCTGCATGGCATCTTTTTCTGTTATTAGTTTCTGGTTTATGTCTTGAAGGACTTGGGAGTCCTGTAAACTCTCCAATGTGATTGACCCAGCTATTAAGTCATCATGAAGTGTTCCTGCAGTAATGAGGACTTCAGGCATTTTATTTGCTTTTTCGTTAGGTGTTTGATCAGACCCCGCTGTGGAAAACTCCCCTGCTTCAGGATATGATTCTGCTGTGACATCGTCTTTTTGTTTCCTCATCTATTTCATTGATGGATTCTGGAGTAACAGTGTCTTCATCTTCTTCAGAACCTGACTTGGTGATAATACTGATATGTGGTAAGGGTATATCAAAGACATGTGACATGAGCATCGAATTGAGAGCTCCACTTACAAGCATATGTCCACAAACAGCTCTGGCAATTGCTTTTCCACTAAACATATGGATTACTGTGTTGCTTGCATATATGCACTCAAGTTATTCCTGCAGACCTGTTGCTGCCAAAATGTGTCCAATAGAGCCTAGGAAACTCATTTCTGTATGAAATCCACCAAGCCTCAGTACTATGGACCTGATATCATTATCTTGAGCGGTACTCTCTTGAATAGTTAAGGCCTTCCACCAGGGGCTGATCAAATGTAGGAACTGGTGTAACGCTATAACTCCTGGCATGTGTACTTACATACAGCAGTGTTGAGTATAGACAGGTCATATCACTTGGGTTCATATCGATCATTGGCAAGAACAAAATGGAGGATTTCCCAGGATGATCACCTTTGTGAACTAGCTGCATAATACCTGCCCAGCCAGGCCGGGGTGTTCGGATTGACAATGAGATACTACATATCATATTTTACATATCAACCAGATCCTCATATCAATGTGCAGGAGAAGTTATTAATTCTATATTTCTATGGACGTAATCATGATGTGGACATTCGATATTGAATTATACACAATCAAAACAATATATTCTCTGACATGCAGAGAGTTTTAACTGGATGTATTACCTGATTGAAGTATTAAGTGTTGATTTTAAGAGAGTTCCAAGTTGCATTTTTGCTTATTTTAGAATATGTGGAAAATGGCCGAGACCATCTTGCCCACCGTCGATCCAGAGGGTGCAAAGAGGGGTCCCAGCTTCGATCAGCAGTCCCCCCAATTATATGCGTTGCCCCGGCGCCCTTCGGCACCGGATGCAACGTCAGCCAACCCAAGCTGTGGACCCATTGGTTCTATACTCCGGGATCCGGGGTTCCCCACCCCAAGGCAGAGGGGGGAGGACTCGGCTTGGTTAACTGACATGACGCAACATATCTCCAACGTCACTATCAACGACATCTATTTTCCTCCGGGGCGGCAAATACTGCGCTCCCCACCTGTTACGAGCCTGCTGAACACCCTGATTGGCGTCCCCGCTCGTCCTCCCGATCCCGGTTTGGGGGAGTTCCTCGGCTGTCTCGGTCGGGTAGGGAAGAGGGGAGGGGAAGTACAGGGTCAGATTTTCCAAGTACAGGTTCGGATTTTCCACGTAACTCCCGTCCCCGGGAACGTCCATCCAGCACTCGAGGCAACGGTATCCCCGTGTCTACAACCCCGTGTCTACAACACAAAAACAACAACAACCACAAAGTATTGATGCCCCCGGCATTCAAAGTGTTCTACGACTTTCGTACTGGCGCGCCACGAAGAACTCCGCTAACGCGTGCACGGAATTGCTTCCACATAAGAGGCTAATGAGTAAATACTACGCGTATAATAATGATTGGGACCTGCGCAAAGCACAGGCTACCCCAGATAACAAATTCAACTAAGTGCTATATATACTGGGCCAGTCAAAATATCAAGCAAGGAACGTGTATGCAAAAGCAAGGAAATAAGTCCCAACATGTCATGTGCACCAAGCCACCCTGTGCCCGTAAAGATCCCCCCTATAGGTACCGAGTAACTTTCCCTCCACAACAAATGGCTAAACAATCCCCTACTTTATACACCCCTCCTCCCTCTTTTCTCAAAAGGGAACAGAAAAAAAATAGACAAATGTTCCCTCTAAGTATTACTCACAAGACCCCCTACAATGTCAATGCATAAGAAGACTGACAATCAGTCACTGAAACCACTCACATACTCGCGAAACTCGGCTACTTTACAATACCTAACTGTCACCGCGAGATAATTACAACCTTAACCACCCCCTTAGACTATATGCCCATTAACAACATCAATGATGGAAAGTCATTAGCCAAAAAGAAATGATCTACAAAAAAAATAAAAAATTCAAAACAACAAAACAAAATAGCGCCCCCGCCACGCGGGATCCCCGAACCACGAGGAACGAGCTAACCGAGCAGTCGACTTATTCCTCTGAATAGCCACAAAAAAAAAAAATACCTAGCAACTACTCACAATAATACTTAACCACCTCGCAGTGGATTCAGGCACCGTTGTTGGGCACCAATGTTGTACCCGACTTCACCAGCCCATAAGACAATGGCACTAAATAGGATGCTTACCTTCGCAGTTCTGCGGAATCTCGGCTCCTGTCTAACATGTGTGTCTGTAGTCTTCAACGTCTGGATAATCAATCCCCATTTCCGCTCCCCGCAGTCAGATATCCCCCCAGCCGAGTCTACGTCACATCCGGGAGGGGTGTTCTCAGTGTGCGTCACTACAGTATATAGGGAAAGTTTCAGGTGGCTGCAGAGATCACGGGTTTTTTTTTCGGTTTCCCACCGTACACTTGCATCCCAAATTGTCATATAAGTGAAACATTTTCGACTACGACGTTAATCATCAATTAAATAAACGAAAATATAAAACAGAACATGATACACGTATGGATGACAACTTATGATTATTTTACTTTATTACAGAAGTTGTCAGCCACACAAGTCGTGTTCTATGTCATAACGAAAGTATAAATGCCGTTAAAAGAATAACAATAACTGCGTAATATGTTTCCAGTGTTTTGATAAGTGAGCTTATCATGTCTCATGGACCGTCCTCATAGTTGCGAAAACGCCGTGCAACTTCTGTGTGATTTTATGACAAGGCTTAAACCTTCCAGACGCCTACGAAGCGGACACTTTCTAAAGATTTTCCATGTTGACAGACTCAAAAATCCCGCTAAAGAATCCGATTACATATTATTTGAACGTATGTTATTACCTTGTGTTCTGAAACAATTACTCAACTGAAGTGAAGTAAATAGTATTACGGCAATCACTCTATCAAACCAATAATATCATAGATTGCGCTATGTATATCCAGTACATCAGAAATGGCCATAAATGTGCGACGTCAGGCCTAACTAAGCCTAGCCCTGCACCAATGTGTGTTGTTTTTGTGCAACACATCGACAACCACTAAAATAATTTGATATTTAAGACCACGTGTTAGGGTACAATAACTAAATGTGATCAACTGACCAATGCCTTGTATAACAAAATTTAACTGGCCTATCAATTTACAAATGTATGTATAGTAAAGCGATAGTTGGTTAAGAGTTTACCTAGAGGAATGAAACCAAATAACAAACATAAAACCCTAAATCCGACTCATAAATCTCTATGTGATAGTCTTACTTCCTTGTTACAACCGACTACGAAGCGGAAACTTTCCTATGATTTTCGATTTTGAGTAAGGTAAGCATACCACGAAAGAATCCCATCACATAAAGCTGGAAGCGTATGTTGTAATTACTGCGTGTGCTAAAACCATCGCATACAGAATCCGAAGTGAATAGACTAACAGCAGTTTCTCTATCAAAACAATAATATTGAAAGTTGCCATCGGGAAATCTATTACATCAGATTAACGTGTTACGTCAAGCGTAACAAAAATTAACTCTGGACCACTCTATGTGTCATGTGTTAACGAATCACACCACATATAACTGGAAGATAATGAGATAATATTTATTTTCAAACTCGATGAGGAATAATAGGCATGCGCCTCTTTTCAATCAGGTCGAAATAGAAAACAAATTATAAAAATATATACATTACATAAGAATTTGGGAAACCCGTTTTAAAGTAAATAGATTATATTTTTAAAAGATCAAAAAAAAAAAGCATAAATACGGTTAAAGAAGCATTTGATATGATAACAGAGGCAAGTTATATAAAAGCCGCCAACATTTTTGAATTTTTGGGAAGTTAATTAATTCACAGTTTAGCCAATTCTTTAAAACATTCTTGAAATTTACACGGTTATAAAATATTTATAAGCTTTTGGATAAAAACATTTCAAATAAATATCATTTACATTCTTTTTGTTAAAATGTTAACAGATTTACCATAATTAACACTCTTATGTAGTTTGTTAAATTCTTTAACACGTTTTGCTCTGAATGATGTTTATTTAAGTTCGGTTTTACATCGTGGAACAGTTAGATGAACTTTGTTTGATGATCTACCTGGTACGTGTAGTTTGAACTGATCACAAAGAAGTGGTGCAGCCATACCTTCAGTAACTTTGAAGACACTTGTCAGCCTATTCAACTGGAATTTATACACCAGAGGCAGCCAGTTTAAATGTATGTACAAATTTCTGGATAGCATGCTGTAATCACAGTATTGTGCGTTTTTAAATCATTTCTAGAGAATGACTGAAGCTTACGTTATTACTTTGTGTGCTGAAACCATTACACAGTTGAAGTGAAGTAAATAGCCTAAAGGCAATTTGTCTATCAATACAATAATATCAAATATTGTGATCGGGAAATCTTTTACATCAGAAATATCTATGAACGTGTTACACCAGGCGTAACGAAGCCTAACTCTGGACTACGCTATGTCTTATTTTTGTCAACACATATCGACCACCACTAAGACAATAATTTAATAAAGGCACAACAATTTCTCGTTCAAAACAATATTAAGTATCAAAACTTGCGATCGGGGAATGTATTGTATCAGCAATAGTCATTAACGTGTTCCGTCAGGCATAACAAAGCCTAACACTGGGTCGTTCTGTTATTTTTGTTCAACCTGAATCGACAACCACTAAAACAGTGAGATATTTAAATCGAATAAGGACTTTAAACTTGCCTACGTATTTTACAATATATGTTGTATAAAACGATAGTGCTGAAATAGTCTTCCTAAAGTAACTAAACCAAATAACATACATCTAGCCCTAAATCTGAAACCATCCCTAGTTGTACAGACTGTATCAGCAACTAACAGATTTGTGCTGTCTCATTATGTTAACCAAGGATTACCTAGTAATGTTTTTTCCGTGGCGCCAAACCGCACAACCTCACAGTTCTTACAGAAGTTTTCGTTAATACAAGTATCAAGTTCCATGGCATAGTTAACTTCTAAAGATGTAATTTATTTAACATATTTTATGTGTTTAGACAAGTGAACTTGCTAAATATCATAAACTCGTCATCGTATAGCAGACAAAGTGCCTTGTCACAGCTCTCTATGGGATAACGATCAGACAACTTTTTAGTTTATGCTTGATAAATATATAATCATGTGCGGTAGTCCAACCCACCGTGCAGCTTCTCTGTGGTTTCCAATTTCCCTAAACTTACAACCGACTAAGAACCTGACACCTTCCTATGTTTTCCATCATATATAAGTGGATTGGTTGGAGTTTTACGCCGTCCTTAACGTTATTTCCCTCAAATGACGGGGCGCCAGTCCCCATCGGTGAAGGAAACCACCGTAAACGACGCTGACAACAAAAGCCTCCGACCCAACCGCTCGCTATATAACTGGATGGGTATTACATTAATTGTTAAAACCATTGTACTCAGCATCCTAAGTGAAGTAAATAGCCTAACCACAATCTCTCTTTCCAAACACTATTGTACATAAAAAAAATGCGATCTGGAAATGCATTACTTCAGCAATAGTCATTAACGTGTTCCATCAGGCGTAACGAAGCCTAACACTGGGTCGTTCTGTTATTTTTGTTCAACATGAATCGACAATCACTAAAACAATGAGATACTACAAAACACATTGAAGGCTACAATGAATAGTGATCAATTGACCAAAGACTTAAATATATTGATTTAAAACTTGCCTGCACAATTTTACAAATATACGTGTAATAAAGTGATAGTGTTGAAATAGTCTACCTAAAGAACTAAACCAAACTAAAAACATCTAGCCTTTAATGTGAAACCCTCTGTCGTTATATTGACTGTGTCAGCTACTCACAGATCTGTGTTGTGTCGTTATCTTAACGAAGGATAACCTAGCAAGTAGCAAGGTTTATATTTCCGTGGCACAAAACCGCACAACGCCACTCTGTATATGAGCGTTCAATTAAATTAGCATTGATCCTAGTCAACACGACAGGAGATTCATAACAATCATGTGATATACACATCCCCCAAGATAACAAGTTTTTCAAAAACTAATTTATCAAACTATACTCGCTTTTGCTAGTTCTCAAATAAATTTCGTCTAATATAAGCATTAAGAATAAGACTTTAAATAATTTGACTTTTTTCAGATTTCTTCCTCTTATTTGTGTAGTCATTCCTGACCGCACATTCATCAATATATTGTCTTGTAGGAACGTGTAGATAATTTCAATAAGATGCTGCTAAGACTATAGAAAAATGTCAACTTACCACGAAAACACACATACGTGAGTAACAATATATATGGCTTTACGACCGTCTAACGTTGCGTTTGTTTGCCAGTTAACGTGTGTTGGAACAAATTTTATGAATTGCCACTGACACATAAAACACAATTAAGGGTTGGGTTAAATGTAAAGTAAACATTATAATAAACAGGTCACTTTTCTATCGAAGGCAACTTCTTTATTTAGTAACAGTGCAACGTTTCGGTGTAGATTCTAAAACCGTTCTCAAGCTAATGGCAAATAATATGGACAACTATATATACATAACTCCCTCTATACATATATGTTCACGTTTAATATATGTTGTGTTTATGCATGGTAGACCACTTACGGCTTTAAACAGATCACGGATATACCTACTGAATATAGTTAAGCAAAATACTGGGCGAGAACTCTCGCAAAGCAATGTCAATGGGATTAAAACAGATCACCTGCTCTGAACTATATTACATTGAAACATGTATACAAAAACAATGCATACAGCATACATTGACTGTCTGGCAGGTCAACTAGGAATAAAACTTCGGACAATAGGCCTAGTTCTTAAAATTAAAAAATATATTTCTTCTCTGTTTTGTTTTTTGTCTTTCTTTACTCTTTTTGCTCATTGATTATAGCAGTTTTTGTATTGGTATATAGTTTTTAAGTTTGAGCAGTGTGGTATTAAAAGATGAATAAGTCGCATTTTGCGAATAAACACTATTGAGCCAGATGTTATTCTGCTGTTGTTTACGTTTGGAGGTTTTGCTCCTATACCACGTATCATTTTCCAGGGTCGGTGTTTCCAAAATTCAACCTTCATGACCTGTCATGCTATGGATCGTGTAATTGGTTAGGGCGTATTAAGATCCCACAAGCTTTCGTTTAACGACGGTTTGGGAGGAGTTATGGACATTACCTCATGTGAAAAATTAACCGTGATCTTTGGCCCAATTAAATACAAATTGAAATGGGTCGCGCGTTGGCCCAGTTTGTTAAGCATTGGACTGCTCAGTCCCTTTTGCTCTACGGGGTTTTGTTCCAATACTTTGTCATACCTTGAGTATATAAGGAAAGTTTTCCGGAGACTGCTGAGTTTGTTGATTCTCCCGTTCCTCTATTACAACGTCTTTCTTTTTGAACGAATGGCCACTGCTAAAAAGTGGGTGAACACAGCTGATTTGTTCCCGTCCCAGCGTGGTTTTCTATGTTACACTATTCATTTGATTGATTATACATGCTTATATATTAGCAAGGCGTCAAATACTAATCAAATCAATTTTAAAACGCAATGGAAACCTTTAGATACTAATAATACTAGCCTTGGGGCCTTTTTGTTTCTGATAAAAACGAGATGACAGGAAATGTAACAGTTTTTTCTTTTTGTTTTCCTTGCTTTTCTGACAACAATTCAGGTTCTTAAGAGATAGCTCTAGTGGGCGCATTCAATTGCTTTAGCAAAACACCTGAACGATAAAATTGCACGCAAAGTAAAAAAACTCACAAAAATACTAACATAGAGCGTTTGAATTTGGTAATTCGTGGGGTTATTCTGTTTCTTCTGTTATTTTATTTAATATAACTGGCCTATATCGTCTAGTGGGAGTATCAAATATTACCCTTGCGGATCTTATGAAGTGTTGTATTATTCATAGTAATTATCTCATTACCAGAACAGTCGACGTTATGCATCACCAGATACTCTGATGTGTGCCCATTGGCGTTCTTCCAACTAGATGAAAAACGAAATTTTGTTTGTGCGTTTGAAAAAACCCATTATTTTGTAACGCACGCTTTTTAAATTTTAAACCTCCTACGCAATTCATAAAATGTCATTCTCAGTAAAGAGCACTGAAACATTTATAAATTGGTGTAATGTGATGAGGTATTAAGTTCTAATATTAACTGTAGGAAAGTCACTGATTTGGTAATTAGTCGCTGGCGATTACCGCTCATGCGGAAGTAGTTAAGCATTGTCGAAAAATGGTCCGATCTGAAAACATACAAAGCTACATTAAATATCCTATACTATGCTCTATTTTGATTGGTTGTTTTCTTTAATGGGGTTTTACTACGTACTTGTTATTTTACTCATATGACGACGTGTCAGTCCCAAGCCCAGCCCAAACCATCCTACAACATTAATAACACCTGGCAATACGGTATATTTACAGGACGAAAACAGCTCCCACAAAAAAGTGGCTTCTTGTGTACTATAATGAAGGCTTTCAATCTGTGCTTACTTAACCCATGTAACTCTCGGATCGGCTCATTTACTAATGGGGCAATGCCTAAAGCGATGTCGATGAGAACCCAATTAAGTGCAAATGGAAACCCATTCCAGCACTGGTACAAAACTGCGTTTCACAGTATTTATCACTGGGAAATATGAGACAGACATTCCGTTATGACAAAAGGTAACAGTCTTCAGATAATTTAGTGTTGAGTCAGGAGTCAACAGTGAATCATCTAGAGTATTACTGATCAAAAAATGTCAACAGTCCTGCCCACAAGTCCTTCAGTGTGTAGAACAATCTCACAGGGAACTACAATATTAAACTTGTGCAAAGAAAGTTCTTATACATTCGAAAATTCTGCCATTTTAAGGTTCACATCTATCGTATTTTCACATTGACTGTATGACATCGCACAAATATTTTTTATGTATAAAGAACAAGTCTGTAAGCCTCAATGAAATAACTTTATTGTGTGAGGGAAACTGGGTAGAACCCAGAAAACTCATGAACTTTCGCGGAGAGACTAACCCACATACACTCCATGCATGATTAAGAACTCGAGAACACATAAGTGAGAGGATCTAGAGTAGAAATGTGCGTTTGACACCACTCCACCACGGTTGCCCGTGAAATTATTATATGGAACTAAGCACTCGCTGTACGTGAATCATTTAAAACTTGTAAATCGCGATGTTCAATATTGATATATTGACTAGAAGCAAAATATTGTCCGTTGTTCAACATCCATTCTAAAATAGAGAATCAATCGTTCTCCCTTCCGTCGAGTCTTTGACTGGCCATCTTGTTGTTCACCTAGGAAGAGTTATCCCTCTGTGGTGATTATGGCGAGTAAGTTTATATCTGTTAACGCGGCACTGCTTCACAACTTTATCCTTCTTTCTGTCTTTTGCAGAGTTCAAATTGAATCTTCCCTGTGACAAGTTTGTTTTCTGTTTAATTTAAAGTCAATTGGTAATAAAGTTAAGACGATAAATTCGCTAGCGCACTGTTGTGTGGAAACAGTTCTACGACAACACCAAGAAGGGCTTGTCATTACATTAGTGTTCGTATTCTTCTCAATCTCGAGAAAGGTACGATTCTATTTTAGCAAGTGCAATATCATGATTTGTTGCACGCCATGTGACTCATTCTGAGCGATAAAAACAAAACAATTCATGATGTTGCACACTGCAGAAAAATATTTTGATCCTTTTCAATAAAACAATATTGAATATCGTGATTTGCCAGTTTAAGATGATTCTCACTCAGTGTATAACAATCCGTGTCCTTTTTTCTTGAAACTACCATCCATGTTGATACTCCTTAAACATGAAATGATAGTTTGATGTCATCATTTTGTGACGTCATGGCTGAGCTGGTCATGTACTCGTGCATAACAATATACATTTAATTATCAACCGTAGTGAAATGTTAAAACTTTTATCCGAAATTCATGCAAAAAAAAATAGATATATTCTGCTTTTCGAGGTTGAGTGATACAATAAATAGTTTCGTCAAAAATTATTTCGCCAATAGCCGATGATTTAGAAAAACGGGAGTCTACAGCAGTTATATCACAGAACAATACAAACGTTGACTTAATTGGATATACACGTTAGTGGTTATTATTTATTTATTCATCACTTATATTATTGTACAATAAATATTTATCGTTCATATTAGAGAGGCCAACTTTAGATTAAAGGCCAATAAATTGGCATAATACGTTTGAAATGAAAGCAGGGCTATAAATTATGTAGGCTACAGTTATTAATGGGTTAGACGTTTTTCTGTAATATTCTCTTGGGACATTTTATAAAAGACATATTCTTAGATTAATTCACATCTGCCTAAATAATCTACATTGTGTTGGAAAAAAGCAAGGCCGACAACTGTGTTCTTCCTGACATTCCGTAATGCCAGAAATGAATTCGGTTGTATTCAGGTACAAGCAAATAATAGTTCCAAACAGTCCAGAATATTGTTGAAAGAGGAGTAATATATTTAGAATTTGAGCCAATATTACGAACTATCCAATATTTTTGCCTTATTCTCCCATGGAATAAAATGGCTATGTCAATCTTACAGTAATGAAGGGGGAAGCCAGTTTCTGTATACTATTATATCCATTTTGTTATGTAGTACATTATGTTATGCACTTTTTAAAAACAATTACACCGAAAGTGTTGGATTGGATTTCTCAGAAGATCCAGAAAACATACTAATGACATTGTATTTATTCCATTTTGTTTTTATCTGACATTTTCGAGCACACGTTTGCAATTATTTTCGAAAGGCACCAAATGGGGCTAAGCCGTGAAGAGAACGTCACAGCCATTGTTACTTGTCTACAGCGATGTGGGTGCCATCAAGCCTTTATTGATTTTTGTTGGCTGGTTTTGTTTGGGTTCATTTCTGTATTTCATACACAACCATTACAGTATTAACATTTAGTATCAAGAACGTGTTAGAACTTGTATGAAAATGTATTCATTCATGCCGAAGCTTCATAAATTGCTACTTTTATTGCTCCAAGGTCAACTTCGTTTTCGATCCAACTGACAATTATTCTTCCGAATTTTATTTGTCTATGGAAATACAAAAACAATATAATTGCAATGCAATGTCGGAATCAATTACAACAGCAATTACCATTTATCATACACAAAAATAATGTCAGGGTCGATAACACACTACAACTTATATAAAATATTATAAAACTTGTATAAAATATGAAACCTATCAAATCGTGACATATTATTTAATATTTAGTCTGGTTTCTGTTTTTTTCAAGCTCAACTCAGTTTCGCGTCCAAAATTCTCTTATTGTTCATTTGGCAAGTATCATTATCCTTTTATATCAAGCGTTACCTGTACTGATTCTTGAATATCGAAGGCCGTCTCTATGTTTGTTCGGGTACGTTCTTTATATGCTACACATGTCCAGTTTAGTTATACTTTATAACACATTCATTTTCATATGCCGTTTGTGATTGTTAAGATTGTTGGTCTTAGCTATGAGTTGCTTCAGTGATAACAACTTGTGATATATTTTTTCCAGTCTCATAAGTTATTTTAAGTTACGACGGCAATTATTCCACAAGTTAATCATTTTACATAAAAATAATCTTTATAATTAAATTTAAAAAATTACAAAGTAATCAAATCAAAGATGCTTTTTAGAAAACTTGTAAGATGACAATTAAATACACATACATGTAGAAAATGTATTTCACATATTCGATCAATTGAACCGCTGATCTTGTTAGTTCAATTCAATTTAAGTACTGGGTAAATTCCTCCATCATTACTTACTAGCCAATGTGTAATTCATCATATTCATACCAGATGTATTGTCCTCTTCATTGTCTCTCTTTGTACCTACAATACCGTCTAGTGTTGTGAAACGTTTGATTGTCATCATATACGAATATTTCTATATTGTTCTTTATATGTATATATTCTACATATTTATTTCATCTAACGTTCATCGTTTGATTTATTTCTGTTTTTTATTTGATTGTGTTAAATACTTTACTCCAGTGCATTTTACTTTGATGACGACTTTTCTCCTGTGTCCAGCGGAAAACCAAGGCGAAATCTCGTTAAACCAGCTCGCCATCTCCATATCCACCAGAGACCGTTTTTATGAATGTAAGCTAGACGAGCGTAAAATATTTTATTTTTTTATCTGACCGTTCCACAGCGAAGTAAGTGATGGAAAATATTGCTGCAATGTGAAACGTTGACAAAAATACATATATTTCATCATAATTATATTGACACTGATAAAAAAAGGCAAGGTATTCATCAGACGACTCGTCGATCGATAAAACAAAATTGTATTTCAATTATCACGGGCGTTGGACAAGCTATGAGGCCGTAGAGTCAATCAGCAATACAACCCCAAACAAAGTTTAGAAAAAAATACCTACATTGAATAAAGTTAAAATGACAAGACCTTAATGCTTGGAAGTAAAATCCTTTAATACGTTATGAGAGTAGGAATCACCAACGTACTTTCAGAACCATCGGTTAGAAGGGTCGAACATCGTCCAGCCAGCAGGGCGAACAAATTTTGTCATTTAGATTCTTCAAAGATATGCTTTACAATACATTTAACATAACTTCTTGTTTCCGTCAAAATGCTTTCGATTTCTTTATCTAATTTAACAGCATGTTTTAAGCTTATATTCATGCTGTCATAATTAGCACTGGAGGAACATTATCTTCCCAACTTGAAGTGGACACAAATCAAGTAATTATTCAATCTTCATCTCATTGTCAAAACGTTCAGAGGATATTTATAACCAGCAAAATTACTGGCAAAATTAGCACGGGTCGAGAAAAACTTCATCCGAA
>JAVFBZ010190832.1:0-14548 GCA_032466195.1 Katharina tunicata
GAAGCCTTGCTATATGAAATCATGTAACCGAAAACACGAATCAAACAAGTTAGTAACTTTCGTAAATTATCACAAAGAAAGAAAAAGAAGGCCATCATCACATGATCCGATTCCTTTATTGAGTCAGCTTTTACCTTGGACAACAATTTGTCCTGCTAGAATGGTTTCAATTCCGAAAGCCCAACATGCCGTAGTTTTGTAATATTTCCAAGCATTAAATACTTCACAAGTACAAGTTACAACACTAAATACAGGGACATTGCTTGAGAAAAGCAATGGAGGACTATTCGAGATATACCGCCTGTTTTGGACGTTTAATAACGATATCTTTACAATATAGATGGTATTAATTGTTTACCCCGTTTAAGAAATCTATCCACTTAAGGAAGCGTAAAAATACTAAGATAGTAAACTTTACAGTTACGTAACAACATTAAAATACAGGCTTAGCTTCCACAGTTACTAAAATAACAGTACAAAATCTCTCAACCCTTAACAATGACCATATTTTAGTCTCAGAAAGATACACTCTATTTGTAATTTTCTCTATCCACCAACAAAAGATAAAATGTTCCTTAGTGTACAATTTTAAAACTTAATATACAAAGAGCAAGCATCACAAAAAATTACATTTACATCAGCAGTTTCGATTTGTATAGCTTCGGGTGTCGGGTTACCCAATCCTGTTTTGTTTGCACGCGACACATCGGTGTATGCTGCCTGACTCATTACCAGTCCCATACAGGCTCCGGAGAGATGGACACGTCACCAGTTTAGACAAAACAGTCCATCTTCTCTCTCATGTGGATTTTTTAGAAGTTTCTTTTACAAATATTAAAAAGTCTGGCCTCCATCATTTGGATAAATACGGCAATTTGTTTTTATCAAGGCATACTTTGTACATTAGAACAGATTTGGCAAGTCCCTACCAATGCACCAGGCATCATTTTGTCGTTGCCAACTTACTAGATGATCAAGTCCATGTCACCAAGGACAAACTCACTTTAAGAATTATTGTTATGAACCAAAATGATAAACGTCCAGGTTATAAGAGTATACACAGCTAGTAACCAACATATACGTAATTACAAAAGCACATTGTCGAAAGAAGCCTTTACTGATTCTGGGTCGCCAGTAGTATAATGTCCGGGAACAAATTGACTTCGGTTAAATGCGCTTTTGTCACAACCAGGTTGATCAAAAACACATCGAAGCGTAAAGAAAAATAATTAAAAATAATTTCAAAAATCCATTGCTCAATGAAATTTGTTATGGGGCGCCCTGTCCCTTTGCCCGGATGCCGTTCTTTCGTCGGTCTAGGTGTAGATTGATTGCCGACCCTGAAATTCAAAGTAACAACGCAATTAAGACAACCATTTCAAAATCACGAATTTCGAAAAATCCAAATTAGTTTATTTAAAAAAAAAAGGTATCACAAACAATGCGAATGAAATAAATATTGGTTTTATTAATGATCTGGAGAAATTTGAATGTGACATAGTGATCAGAATTAGTACAGAACAGAACTGTGCCATGCCAAGCCGCCATTGAACAAAAGCTTGATGAACCGGGACACATTGAAATAACTCTTGTTTTATCTCTCGTGTGACACATATATACATGCAGTTGTTCTCATAATGTTAGTGCAATGATTGAACATTCATGTCCCCAACAAAACATTCCCTGACACGCTGTGTTATACTTTGAAAAACATGGTAGTAAAAAATAGCGATTGGCGAGGTATTTTGAGAGAATTTCATTTTCAGTTGTTGTTGGCATTTTTTTTTGTAGTAATTTAACCCATGCTTATTCAACTTATATCAACGATAAACAATGTAGATATTAAAATAAAAGAGCTGAAACTAAATTGCAGATTCATTAAAGAAAACAGTATAAATATTGGAGCTTGCCAGAATAAGCTGAGTACAATCTAGCATTACCTTCCCGATGTGCTGTCAGTGTCCATGGAAACTATTCTTTGTAATAAGTAGGGTCGTTATGAGATTTACACAAGACCTTTCGGAGCCGTTGTCTCAAGGCTGACGGTTGCCCGCCTCCCGAGCCACCAGAACTACCGCCGCCTTCACTTTTCTGAAAACGAGAACGCCTAACAATATGAGCCTACATTCTTATCCTTAGAATTCTGTTAAAAACTTTGACTGAATTTGCCTCTCACAAAGCTTCGCTTTCGTTTTAGTTTCCCAATTTGAATAAAAATGTTTCAAGACTTAATGTTAATGTAAAATTAGTGTTGATTGACAGTTATCCCTTTTTGAAAGTTAATAATTAAATCTTTCGGGTGAACTACTCGGGTTTACATTAAATTTACAAAATTAAACCTTTACTTTTTACAAACAACTGATGGCGAATTATTATTCATAAATATTATTTACAAAGTAAATATTAAATAAAGTGCCACAAACATTTTAAAAAGGGTTTTGTCTTTTTAAAGGCTTTGTATGTATTGCAAAAGAGTATATACATTGCAATAAGATTTAGTAAATGAAAAAAATACATTCTTTGAAGTTGTAAAACTTATATAGGTTACATCAAACATAGGAAGGATGAATTTTGAATTGGCATGCATTGTATTGGGAAACATAAAGAATAGAAAATCATAAAAGTGTGCCTGGTGAATGAGAAATTGTGTTCTTCACCATTATACCATAATATAATGATATCCACAAATATTTACGATATTATGCCACAGGCAGACGGAAATTGATGCTACTGTCATATTTGGTTTCACACCATCGCTCAGTCACCAAAGGCCACGGCAAAGGGAATAACTGGAAAGCTATCTACTTTATTGACTAAAGCAAGCTTAATGTTTTGGAGAGGAAAACAAAGACATAAAAATCGCAAATTAAACTTGAAACGCTGGAGAAACGGCGCAAAGTTCAGCCACGTGGCCATCCATTTTGGTTTCAGTGACGATTTTCTATTTCCACCAAGAGACCAAAATAGAGCGAGTAAAGACAACATGGCAATCATTTCCCACCCCTCAAAATGAAAACATTGGTTAATAACAATAATGAACATCAGAAGAAGAATATTTTACTACTTTGTGTGCTAAATAGAAACACGAGAGATGTATTCTCGACATTTACATTTTATGGGACAAAGTAACACGCATACATCAGCCTTGTACTTCCGCATGCGCAGAATCAGCGAGTGACATGACAAACCAGCTCATGGAAAAAGTAGAATTAATTTAAGCGTAAGTACTAGCAATATAATGTGTCAATATGTGAATTACAATTATCAACAAAAAACAATATTAAGAAGAACTTTACGTTAACATGCTATATATATCTCAATTTAACTTAATTTTTATGCGACATAGACGGTATATATCCAACGAAGCACATGCTGGCCTCGAGCTACTTTACCTTTACAAGGTGAAGGTCGTTAATGTGTGGCTGTCCGTGTGGTTCTACGAGCATGTCGGGGTGACCCAGTTGTTCTACTGTAGGTGGTATCCTTTGAAAGTCCTCGCGACATGAACCTCGATATCTTTTAGACCAATACTCAATACGTTCTAACCACCTTAATGAAATATTGGCTCCCCAATTCTCACATAATGTACAGAACCAATGTTTTAATGTACTAAATGATAGTGCTAATCGCCTCGCGCTTTAGTCATGAAATTGGTTCAGAAATCTACAAAGCGAAAGTTTTCTATGAAAATAATATTGGCGTTAACTAGGAAGTCCGGAACCAGAAGAGATATTCGAAAGGGTAAAAGCCAAGCAGGGAACTAATAACCTACTGGGCTTCATGACCAACCTAATACACATCTACTCATGAAAGTCTCTTTTAATACCCGGGTTTTCCAAACAGTGTATAAATTAATTTCTAACATATTCAGAGGAGCAGAGTATAGATTTATATTCAAAAGGGTTTTCCATTTGAGAGCACATGCGAGTCGTCATAATAAACTTACTGGTAGATAAATTCGAAAAGGTGGTTCTTTTGGGATCAGGAATTTTGGTTCTGGAATTTCGCATTTATACACCTCTATCCTGGACAGAAAAGACCAGCTTAGTTAAGATAATTTGTCAGGGGCTATTCTGCAAGAGTATTAGACAAGGAAGGACAACAACAAAGAACACAATCAGGGCTAACTTCTTCGTAGTTTTATTGAAAATGTAAACATATAGTTCCTTGTCCTCCATGTTGAAAATTTAAGAACTACCGCGAGCGTTAGCTTTTATCTGGTGAACATGGTGTCTATTTCAAATTGTTAGAATAAATTCCTTTAGCGTTATCTCTACAAAGTAAGTCTGAGCACGTCGTTCCCATCAGATGGGATTGTCTTCCTGAAAAACATCCAGTCGAGCTTAATGTCGCGATTTATTGGGCAAAATCCTTAAAACATTTGGAACTTTACAAATCCAGTACAATAACTTAGCGAAAATAAACAATATCATGTGGCAAAATCATTTTAAAAAGCCAAATACCCTTCCATTTACAGGCCAATGCATTTGTACAATGGGTATGTTTAAGTGGGTGATTTCTGTTTTCTTATAGGCGCCTGTGTTTTACTATTTGTCAGAGAAATTGTGTTAGAAGAAATACTGCTTTGATTTACAGGATAGGGGCAGTTCTCGTGTGACATGGCAGTGAATCCCCATTTAGCAGCTGACATCGCGAAACTATAAAACCACTTCCAGCAGGTCTTTTTCCCGATGACCAAATCCAACTGAAATATAGCTGGAGTTACCTATAGAGACATCCCACTTACTCGGGCTGTCTCGATTCTAGGTCTCTCTGTTTTCGAGCAATCCGAGAGGAGACATCATCCCCGGGTCCTAGATCTACTTGTAGATAACGGTCGAGCATCTGACGGTGGAGATCAAGTCTTTCCTGTACGTCCCTTACCCGATCCTTCATCTTGTAGACACTAGCCGGGGTGTAAAACACGTCCGCGGGATCCGCATACGAATCTATCCGGTACTGTTCAAGTTTACCAAGAGAAAGAAAAAATTGCAAATAGTATTCTTCGCCTAGGAATCCTTCTATGTGTACCCCACCCACTTATAATGGGATTCAAAAAGTTATGGTGAATGGACATGGTTAAGTTACAAGTTGTTATGTTATTGAAACCTACCAAAGATATTACAGACAAAAACATGCTTGGCATTATCGATGCACTTAACATACAATTACAGAAGAAACAACGACGAAAGCAGTTCTGAAACATTTGAAATTTGCTCAAAGTTTGATACAATTTACAAGGCTTGATTTTAATTTTAAAATACAAAAGAGTAACTTAAATCTTCAAACAGGGACAGATCAGCATTCCAAGGTTATCAAAAACCATTCAAATGTTAAAGCGAACACGGCCACCAAGAAATCCATTCCTAAGTCCATCAGTCGGTTATACAATCGCTGTTAAGAATGCTCATTGAACCGTTTTGGCAACAAAGGTTTTTAACAATTTTCTTATAAAAGTATGCTTTGACATCTTTATAACATCGCTGTAGCTACGATATATAAAATGACCATCATTAGATCTCGCAACAAAGGCTATTTTATTTTAAAGTTTTCCAATACACACGAAGCATTATTATAGTATCAGTCCACACGAGACGATCAGGAGTTTCTACGGATGGATTTAGAATGGATTTCAGTCACTTCAAATCTCCTTACACTTAAGGGGGAAAACTTGGTGAGGGACAGAGCGTTCTACATCAGCACATGTTAGGTGCATTCTCACATCAGCGTGACTAGAGGCGGATTTCAAGCGTTTGTTAGGTTGTATGAGCAATGGATGATATCCTTTACAAATAAGCTTAAACAATATTCAGAATTTAGTTAAAAAAATCGTTTGAATTTGTGTAAAATAGGATATGTGAACAAGTTTTTTTTTCTTTTTTGAGGCTAAAACTTTTTCTAGATTTATTATCTTTAGTGTTTTGCCAGAAATGAGCCATTGGTTGGCCATCCGTTACTGTATGCATTTATAAAATCTTTCTTTAAGTGGCATTCAGAAGTTGAGTAAGGATAAACCAAGAAGTTATCTCCTCTCGCATTAATATGTTTGTTCTTTCTATTTATTTGACCTGGATTGCGTGATCATTTGTATTGAGATCTTGGCACCAAATCGAAAGCTTTAACATATTCTTTTAGTTTTGGAAACTACGACATGGTCACTTAATATATGTCTGTTTTAGGTAGGCCTATAGCCATAACAGTTCTTTGGGTGGGAAATCGAGGCAAACTGTTGGAATGATGAATTTAACGACTGTTTAGTAATGAAAATATATGTATAAGACTAACCTGCCATGACAGTAAGTTCTTTGGTTTCGAATAACCTTCGACTTGTCGAATCGTTTTACCACTGCTTGGCTTTGGCTGCAACGGTACCGAGGTCAAGATACTAGGAAACATTTCTATAAGTCCTTACTGGACACACACTAAACAGTTCATTTCAAATATACACCAACTTTATTATTTATAAAAAGAAAGAAAAAGTTGAATTATAATGAGTTTATTTTAGGTCACCAACGTTTTCTATCTCCAGACAAGCAATCTTGTCAGGTTTCTTTAATTTGTAATTCTTGTGTCTGAAGGCACCAGACTCGTACGTTGGAATGATACAATGCGAATTGCAAGGGTGATAACCCAAGAGCTAATGAATGTATTTCAAACCACACGTTGGCATCACTTCAATCGGAAAACATTTCTTGGACAAGATGAACTTGTCTTCGTGTGTTTTGTGGATCCACATCGCAACCAGACATGCAGTATCCAAGACGCTTTGCTGATCATGCACGCACATCTACATACAAGGGCTTACTTACGACGGCTTTCGAGGCTAAAGATCCTGATGAATAGACCTTGTTGACAGTTGGGGTAGAACGGAGCTTAAACCGATCGTAGCGGTCTCTGTTGGCAACGGGCTGATAAATGGGCTGATATTCCAGATCATTCTAAAACCAACAAAACATGGAAGATCCCCGCTGAACCCATTCCCAAGTATAGATTGCCATGTGTCTCTCAAAATGTACCCGCTTCTCCAGCAGCGTGTGTTAGTGCAAGCTTGGGTTAGTTTGCCATCGCGCCTTAGCTATTAAGCAGTGTTATAAAACGAGTTTACCTTGGGGTTTAATCTCAACTCCCGCATTACAGCGGCAGCGTATTTAGATTTCGGCCCTTTTGTCTTCCTTTTTGTCTCTATCTCCACGCTAGGTGAAATGATGGCAGCCTGTGTATGGAATAGAAACAAGGCAGGAATGTCACCAGCGGCTCACTCAAGGTCAAAAGTAAAGGTCATTGCAATAGCTTCTCACCCACGTTCAAAGAAATCAACAGTCTTTATAGTTTACCTTACGATTATATATTTGAGTAATATTTGAAAAACCAAAATAAATGTTTTCAACAGATTATCGAAAAACAACATAGTTACTTGATTAAATTATACTTTAATTATGGTTTCGCATGAATAAATATCATTATGCATTAGTTTTTTTTCTCAGTCTGGTTTCAGGGAATTTAAAGAGGTAATGCCATGCTACTTGCGTATTTCCATGCAAGTTGTAAAGAGATAAGGGGCGCACCATTGCTAATGTGCAGTTGGAATCGTCATCGAATATTGGTAAACTGTAGTCTTTTTCAAGGAAAGACTGCGGGTGAGAGAGCTATTTAGCAAGCCAGGTGTTTGGTAAGAATTGGAGGTATTAGCAAAAACAGCTGCATGTAATTCTGGGAGACTAGTTTTCCCGGCAACCTAAATGAGGCACATTATTATCGTTCTTTTACTTATCCAGAGTTTACAACAAGATCTGTCGATGTTCCACTATTTGTTTCCTTGACGAGACAAATAGCACAAAAAGTGCTTCTAATGACAAAAGTTTAATATTATGCATTAGTAAAACGTTGACAGGAAGTACTCGGGCAAAACTGAATTTCTCCAGAATAACATAGATGCGGACAATAAATGCCACGTAACGTAATTCATACTTTTTGTTTTAAGGGAGATGCACAGCGTCTGTGGTAACATGGTACATGCCGTGAGTCCAAATACAACTCATGCTTTGAACGTCCGAATGTCTGAAACGGGTAACAACAACTTCGCGCGCATTATTGGCCCATGAGAACAATGCAAACTTGCAACAACACTTTGAAGCGCTTGAAAATGTCCCTTAGTAAGAAATCATGTCTTTTAGGAATTAAGGAATAGAGACTTGTAATAAAGCATCATGAAACACATAATGATTGGGATGATAGCAGGTGCTGACATGAGTTCCTACTAAACGACAGAACGAGAAGCGAGAGTATTTTGAAAGACCATGACGCAGACAAAAACACGATATATACCATTGTCAATCACAGCTATCGTTACTAAATGAGTAGTTACACAGTGAAATTGAATACCATTCAGCTTCAGCCTTTCACGCCACAGAAAAACTGCAAGCTTTGGCGCCAACATATTAATAGATTTTCAACTCCACCTGAAAATCGATCCCTTGTGGGATAACTGCCATAGCTCTGGTAATTGCTCTGGCGGCTGCCACCTTGCCGGAATATTCACTGTCGTAGGGTTTTCTTGGCTCAAACCTCTTAAGCATGTGTCTCACGGTGTCCGGGCTGATTCTACTCGGCCTTTCTTCAGAATAAGCTCTTCGTCCAGTCCTAGGACCGTTTTCGGGCACATATACAACCACAACGGGAGACCTCCGGGGGGGTGGGAGATAGGGAAACCTGCGAGCAGCCATCCGCTTAGCTGCTTTTGAAGGGACTATTGCTTTTTTGGCAAAACTCGGGTAAGAGTAATGACTGCGTGTTCTCATCGGCAAGGGAGAGAATCTCAATGGACTGACACCTCGGGGCCTACCAAGTGGGTATGCAAATCTGGGGATCGAATATGGCGGATCCACACCGTATCTGTACGATGGTGATATACTACGGCGTCTGGGATAATATCCTAACCACGACGTAGCGGGATAATGTTCATACCCAAGAGGAGAAAGGCTTCTTGCTCGTCCCAAAGGGGACAGACTTCTTTCCCTCGCGTATGCTACAGGCGAGAGACTTCTCTCTCTTGAGTATCTCGATGGGGAGAGACTTCTAGCTCTTAAATATCTTAGGGGAGGAAGAGTAGCAGCTCTCACGTATCTGTCTAAGGCCTCACGTCTACTACTTGGATAACAACTCCATGTCTCTGCTTCAGTCGGTGTTACACCCCATCTTGCCGCTTCGGCGGGAGACATGGCTTGAGAATGGCTTCTCAGAGGAGAGACCGATCTAGCCCTCGGGGAACCCGCCCTCAGAGGGTAAACATTCCACTTCAGTGATTCCTCTGGTGCCTCCCAAGTCATTCCTTCAGCGGGAGTCATATCCCATCTACCTGTTCTAATAGGGGATGCGGCGTTCCAGTTTGCGGCTGTAGTCGGATCAATGCCAAAACGGACCGCTTCAGTGGGAGTAATATCATAATGCGGATTGTACAGAGAGTAATTATCAAAATTTCTGATACGTGGGGATGCTTCATAATCTAACCAAGAGGGACCCCAAAACAATCGACTCGAAGTTAAAGGGTCAACGCCTTCCCTACCAGCTCTTACTGGGTTAACCCCCAAAGTAGAAGCAGTACTAGGATTAATAATCCAATTAGTATTTCCGAAAGGATACCCACTTAAATTTGACCCAACGTAAGGGTAAGACCAGTATCTAGATCCGCGTAATGGGAGACGACCCCTCCTGGATCTTGCCCACAAAGCCGTTCTGTACGGATAAGCGAAACTGAAGCCCCTGACATAGGGGTCATCATTGTAAGGATTCAGGGATCGCGAATTTTCCAGCCTTGTTGGAGAAAGAGCAAGTTCTGTCTCTCTGGTAGGTGAGCAAGATAGATAGGGCAAGTACCGAACAGGGGAAGCTCTTACGGGTGCCCTTCCACGCACGTTGGGTTGATCCACAAAGGTATCGGGAACCTGACTGAGACCGCGAGAAGCCCTGGCTGTGGCTCTACCCCCCACTGGACGTCTATAGACATAGTCAGGAGACAAACTCCTGGCACGAACGTATCTAGCATCTGGTAGAGGAGAAACAGCTAAATAGGGTACCTGAGGTGGAACACTATACGCAGAGCTATAGATCGGCTGAGGTGGTGCATAGTACGACTTTTCTGGTTGGCGGTTTGCCCTTCGACTCGCTCTTGCTCTTGCTGGGGTGGATGGTGTAGCATAAGCCTGTGGAAAGGCACGGGTTTAAATGGTTACATAGATATCTACAGGGAAAAGGTAATGAGGAATTTAAAACGAACGAGACGTAGGATTAACTATGTCTACGACATTTCCACCATACAGACACATAACCATTCTAGACCCATTCTTTATACAACGTTTTATCAAAGAAGAAACAATAAAAAATATACTCATGGACCAACTTAATAGTGAAGAGCCTGGTATTGGCCGGAGCGCTGGCGCGAAAATTGTATTGGACCACGACACGACCATCACCACAGACGACGCAAACTGGGGGACGTGTGTCGATTCAAACATAATTCTTTGCAGGTGTCTTCAACCTTGCACTTCAAACGTATTATCAGGTTGGTATGTTAGTCGACCTAGTGTCTTCGTCTATGCATATCTCTGATCCTAAATAGGGTGGAGAAAATAAAATGAGACCAGATAAAATAGCAAGCAATCGTTTGTTGTTGTCTTTTTTTTTTTTATTATAATTATACGTGCAGGTTTTTTCCCATCAACCCAAGGGTTACAAGCACTGGGACACGAAGGTGTTTGGGCAGGTTACAATTTCTAAAATCGTATTTACCTTTAACCGAATTCTGTCAAGAGTGGTTAGTGTTCCTGTCGGCTCGTTGTTGTCCCTCTCACAGGAATATGTCCTCGATTGGTTGGCCCTACTCACAGGTACCAAACTCATGGAATCATCTTCAATTTCTCTTGGTCTGGTCCTTTCATAGGACGAATATCTTGGCGGCAGGGGCTCTACGCTTACTACTGCCCTTATGGGATAAGTAGGTCGACTTAAACCTGACAATTTGGGTAGTTCATCGTATTTGTTATCCCTTCGTCTGTCCCTATCTCTACGCGTTATTTGGGGTTCAGGACTACGTCTAGACGCAACTATTGCTCTATATGGAGCGTTGTTATAGCTTGATGTGTATCTAAGAGGAACAACAGGTCGTGTCTGTTCAGTGCCATCGTCTAAACGCCTCAAAATGCTATCACGGAACTGTTTTCGTTGTGAAATGAATTTACTGAAGAAGTCATCGCCTCCTTCCAGAGATACGACAATCGGCTTCGATAAATCTAGTGCACGTCTGTTGGTCTCTACTATTACGGGTTCACTTGGTCGAAATGATGCTAGTTCATCGCCAACTGGGACAATCTTCGGATATGATCGTGACGAATAAGGTAATCTGTACGACACTGGTAATTCAAATTCCAGTTTTGGCGGTACAGATGTCGTTGGACGATGTGATAAAGGCGTTTCTATGCTGAATATAACGTTAGACGTATCCAAATTAGAGAAATCTGGGATATTGGCCAATGCTCTTCTTCTGGCGGCAGACACAATTGAGTTAAAAAGTATTGCAGATGGTGTTACCCGGCTGCTGGTTACCTCTGGTATACTAGGAGTGAGTGGGGCTACATTTAAAATAGGACTAGATAGTGAGGTTCCGAAGTCTGAATAAAGTTTAGTAGTGGGGTACGGAGGCGCCGGTTCATAAGGGAGAAGCCGGGTTTGTCTATTTATTGACTCCATGCTAAGAGGGTAGTCATCAAGAAAATCAGTGTGTCGTGATTCTGCGCTAAAATCACTACCCACTTCTGATATGTTGTCAAGTAAACCTGAACGTCTCAGGTCAGACGGAGTTCGATTTCTGTCTCTTCGGCGCCTCCTTCGTCTCAGTTGTTTTACTGAATGTAAGGGCCTGGGCGCTGGTAGGCGACGTGTGTGCCTTTCGTTGAAGTCAGTTGGGGCCAAATAAATGTCCCCCTCTATGTCGACGTCTGGTTCTAAACTGTCATATAAGTATGTATCAGGAGATTGTATATCACTACCAATGGAACTAGCATAATCATATGAGGAATAAGGGGATTCGTAAGGGTCAGAGAAGTCAGAAGGGGAATCCAGCTCCCCTGCGGCCGGCGAATCGAGCCACCGAAATTCTGACGTACCCTTACCATCTTTGCGAAACATGGTTCGAGTTTTTGTTAAACCGTCAGCTAACCATTGGCGTAGTGATCCGCCACCACCTACTTTTCTGTCGGGTTCGTCAAAAACTAATCTGGGGGATTTATATACAGCGGGGATAATGGGTTTTCGATATTCCGGTAGGCGACCTAAATGCATTGTCTCTAATTCCCTAAGACTCAGCTTTGGTTGACAATCGTGGGCTGCCTCAGGAAAGTATCTCTGAAGAAGTCTCTGGCTTGATGCACGAGCAACCTTGCCCTTGCCTTGTGACCTTTCTGGAACACTTTCCGGGTGCTGCACAAAATGTGAGGTGTATAGCGTCGATTATATCCAGTTTGAAATGACAATGTAACGTTGTATGAAGCATGGGTCAGACAAGTTATGGTCAATATGAAGGATTAAGAGAACTAAGGTAAAATATCTAGCACGTCCGGATAGTATGAGCAGAACCATATTCTCAAACATTTATCTTCTATTAATTTTTGCTGCATTTATTTTATATTCTGTGATTTACTAGAAGGGCTGCAATCGGCCGAACACTGCTCAATCCGGACGTGTTGGAGGAAAATGGGAACAGGATTTTTGGATAATGGGAACATGGAGGCTTCAAGGTTCTGGGAAGCAAGAACGAGCGAATCCATACAACATTTCATGTTTCCAATTATCCCTTGGGTATCAATGTAGTCAGCTCTAGGGATAGGCTATAATAAATAACCTTGACAAGTTGACATATCTTCTACCTATAAACGTAACTGTTAGATCAAGTCATAAACAGTTCATATAATATATTAAGAAGTACAAAATCCTTCCAAAGTAGTAAAGATATTCGGTTTCTGTTAAAATTAACTTAATTAACTTACTTTTCTTAAAATATCATTTTTTTTGTTCAACCCATACTAAATTTGTACAGAAAACCACAGTTGTTATCACGAATTATATATCTTTTACCAATAGTATCAGAGCATATTGTGACAAAGGGCATAAACTGATATTTCTAGGACGGACCAGGCTTACCAACGCAGCGTTGACTTGTGACATCAAACGCTGATCTTTTCCACGAGATCTGGCGGCAAGATCCATATTGTCGTAAAGTGTGTCAGTGGACAGGTGTGTGGCATGGCTTGACATGGCGTCTGCCATATAGTAGTCCGAACCATCTGTGGAAAGCAATTACAGAACAAGGTCATATAAAAGACGACAGAAAAGAAAAGTTCGAATAAACGTTGTGGTTGAACTAACGGGAACACAGTTCTATTTCGTTTATGATGGTAAGTCAGTCATATATGTCTTCAGTAAGTCCACAAAACCAATAGGTCTACAATTATAAAGTATATAATTCATTTTAAAAATTTTGACCGTCGCGCCCGTCGCTGATCCAATATGCTGTTTCCAATCCCATGTATGGGGAAATGTCCATTGAATACTGGAAAACATGATAGGCCTATTGTTTTTATTATAAAATGTTAAATATCTATTGATACGATTTGTGTAACTAGCAGTAGAGTGCGGTTATTAAATATTTCATTTGCTTAATTTTCATTCTTTATAAATTGATTTATCACACAAAACCCTGGAAATCTACAAAATGCCACTGTGACGGAGAGTACGTAAGGCCATCCGGCCTTGATACTCGGTGGTTCTCCATCACTAATATATTGAACATTGCACCGCTGCGTTGAAGACATACAAGCAATTTACGGACTTACGGTGAAAAGTCATCGGAGGTCTGTAGTTTACAGGGGGGTAGTCCTCGTCCAGGTAGTGGCTGCTGCGCCCTGAGAGCAGTCCATAGCTCCTCTGTGGTAGAATAGAGTGTCCCTTTGTTCTCTGGAAGAATAAAATGAATAGCACTAAAGAAACTGTTTATTATCGAAATGATAGATTTGTGCCAGCAGGGATGATGAACGACAACAAATACAAATAGAAACATTTTAAGAGGCAGTTAACGTACTGTTCGACGAAAATATAAACACGGATAAACATCCTGTTAGGATCGTGTAATACAAAACCTGGGCACGATGTACAAAATAGAACATCACTAAAAACGTTCATTTACTGATAACGTGTTGTCTGTTGCAATTTTCCGCTTATTTACACATTTAGATTAAACTTTCTTTAAAATCTGAAGCAAAATATGGAAATTGAAATGGATAGCTTATTAGCATATCGTGTGTTTGGTTAAAAACTTGCCCAAGTAAACGAATGGTGCTTTATTGCAACTTAAATTTTTTGACAACGTTGATTTTTTTATAACCTGTATCGACTCTAGAAAATGGTATAAAATGGTATTACTTTTTCTAAATAGTTTGAATTGTAATCTTTTTTCTATAAATAAATAAATAAATAAATAAATAAATAAATAAATAAATAA
>JAVFBZ010190843.1:16206-34052 GCA_032466195.1 Katharina tunicata
GGTTGTGTTAAGAGTCGCTGTCTACTTTTGGAATACAGCGCCGTCATATAAGTGAAATACCCGCATGGCCTTAAAGATCAATCATCAATCTGATTATTTGTCTGGTTGTTACATCAACCGACCATTTAGAACTGCGCCACTGGTAATCTATTATGGAAATGATCTTAAGTTTGGATTAAAACACCTCAATAAAATGATGGAATGTAATGTTATACATAAAACAAGCCATTTATTCCTTTGAAAAATATTGTAAATGAACTGTCATCAGCAAGAGGAAAGTAAAGTTGAATGTTATGTTATAATCGAACATGTGTTATTATGAAAATTGTACAAACCGTTCCTTAATTACACACTCTAGGGCACTTTTTTTTTAATTTATTTTTTTCCTTATGTAAATTTAAATTTGAGGTACCGCATAAATATTTAGATTTTATTTTATATTTCTTCTGTACAATGAAATTTTTCGGTGGGGCTATGTATTACACGTACTATATAACCACCTTGTAATCAGCATTTAATGGACTTGATAATTTGTAATTTCCACTTAGATCAAAGACAAAACAAATTAGAGAGAGATTGGGTGGGCATAAAAGCCAGATTAATGCAAACTTGTCATATGATCATAATAGCCTTAATTCTGATTAAAACACAAGTTCATTGAATGATTGAAGTGTGCAGGTAACATCAGATTGCATCACTCAGTTGGTTGGGTGGCAGCTTCTTCTGTACCCTATTGGGCTCTGAGCTTAGGGGCATCAGGAAGCCAATTTGTTGTGGGGTACAGTTTTCTGTTCTGTAAATGTTCTGTGGTGTCTTGTGTGTTGTCAGTGTCGTACAGGGTGGTTTCCTTCACCCATCGGGCTGGCACGCCATCATATGAGTGAAATATCCTTAAGTATGGCGCAAACACCAAACTAACAAACAAACAGGTTGAGAAATTCATGATTTAGGTCTGAATGTTCTTATTTCTCTCTGCAGACGATGCATTTCAAAAGATGGCTGTTGATACACTGGAGGAGTTGGACTGGTGCATGGATCAGCTGGAAACCATTCAAACCCATCGCTCTGTCAGTGACATGGCAACCAGCAAGGTAACCCATTTCTTACACTCTCCAGGGCGGGAGGTTGGGTAGGAGCCGTCTAAGCCCTGCAGCTTAGGGGGTAGCATCCTTTAGAGTTGGTTCCTCCATCGATTGGGCTTGCGCACCATCATATGAGTGAAATAACCTTAAGTACAGCGTAAACCCAAATCATTCAATCAAACTTAAACTGGCCAGGTGGTTTAGTAAGTTGCACAGTAATATGACTGGGAAGATATATATATGTAAAAGTTCCTTTTCTGCCATATTTTGACACACATTGCCTCTCGGGTGATAAATTCTGTTGGCTGGCTCTCTGCAAGGGTTATGTGAGACAGCTTGGGTTGCTCTTATCATCCAAGCAAATAGAGGACAACTCAGCTCTCAGTACATCTTGTTTGTAGACTTGTTAATTACAAGTTTAACATTAGATTTTTTGGTTGCAATAAAGACAGATGACACCCCCTCAATGAATCTAAAATCATAGGTATCCAAGGTAACCTGAAAATACTTTTGTTTTGAAAATAAATGTGTTTGATATTTTTACCATTACTTTATGTTCTGATCTTTTGACATTGAGTGTAATTCATGGAATCGTACAGTTAAATTCATTATTGAAGTTTCGGGTGGTTTGGTGGGTGGGTGCTTCCTGTGCCCAGGTGCTCTCTGAGCTAAGGGGCATCAGGAAGCCGATTTGCAGATTTGTATTATGGTCTTCTGTGTTGCCAATGTCATTTAGTGTGGTTTTCTTCAGTGATTTGGCTGGCGTAAAACCCCAATCAAATGATAACAAACAGTAATGAAGTCTTTAGCTTGAGACAGTTTGCCTGCCAGTTAACAATGTCTTACAAGCCTTTTCTCTTTACGCACCGGATATGATTTTTTGGCTCGAGTGAAACATTTAGGATACGCCTTCATGCACCTAAAAAACAAAAGTATCTGGCCTACGTCAATGTTTCTTGATGGGTTAACCGTTCTTTATTCTATCCAATGTTGTTAGCATTTGAACGTGGTTTTTTTTGTTAATAATGAACCCAATTACCCATGCTGCTGAAGTTTTCGTATTTCCATTTGGGAAGTTCTGCCAAGCTCTTATTATATTAAGTGGCCTGCTTTTCCCGTCTTCATTTTTAAGGTGGGGCATGAATGATTCCCCACACGTTTGGCAGTTTTTGGGTGAGAACTGTGCGACTTCGTGAAAAAAACAAACAATTCATCAAGGTCATTCAAGGGCATTATATTAGTTTAACTGTTCAAATGGTACATTCCTGTTAATGCAGGTTATTTAGTGCATTTTGTTTGGTCAACTTATCAACAAACAGAGTCTTTTTAACAAATTTATTTGATTAATATCTTTCATTCCATAAATGCTTTTGTTGAAGTGAAAAACTTACTATTTTTGGATTTATGGTTTTGTCCCTTTTGAAATTCCGAAAAGATTTTCTCTGTCTGCGCAGGTAAATATTGGTTAATGCGGTGGTTCACCGTCATAATAAGAAATAGTTTGGCATCAATTGTGAGTTCGTCAACAGTTTGGCATCGTGTACTCAAAGTCAGTGGAGTTAACTGATTAGTATGTTGTTAAACAGCAAGCGAGTAAAAAAACTTTTTATCAACAGGTTTAATGGAAGAATCTTCAAACTCCCAACAAAACATTTAAAATGTCTGAATTCCCGAAATGAATGTTGAAATCTTATTCTTGACCAATCATAACATTTTTGTTGTATTGTTGTGACAAAAGGACAATCAGTTCAATATGATGCCAGAGGTTTCTTGCTACTTCTGTAAATGATGATATAATTATATTCTCTGTTATTTCATTTCAGTTTAAACGGATGTTAAACCGAGAATTGAGCCATTTTGCTGAATCCAGCAAATCTGGAAATCAAATAGCTGAATATATCTGCAGCACATACCTTGGTAAGTGTCCATCTCATTTAACATTATTGGCTTATCTGTATGACATGCTTTTCTGTTAATCAGGACTGTAGTATTGAACTTACTCCCTCATGGGAATGACACATTATCTGTATTTGTGAAATTTTGTTTTTTGATGGCTTGTGGTAATGCTATTTGGCTAATTTAGTTTGCACCTTGGGGAAACTATTACAAACAAACCAGTGTAGTTATGTTTTTAAGTACTCTGTTGATTGAGGTAAGCTTTGCAGCTTTTGATGTGATTGTTTTATGCTAAGATTGTTTTGAAATGTGGGAACTGTATCAATGATAATGTAACTATTTCTTATTACTCTGAGTATTATTTTGGAACACAGATGCTTAGATTTCCAAATTGTTTAGGTCTCCTGGTGTGTTTATGTTCGGTAATGTGGTTTGTTGTAGTAAGATTGGGTGTCGGATGTTTTGGTGCAAGTCGTGTACCTTAAGGTGAATAGGTACATTTACTAAGCCTCTTGTCTATTCTTGGAGGATACAGTTTAGTGTTGCAGGGTTGTTCTTTTTTTTGGCGGGGGTGTTTAGAGGTTTGATGTGAACTAGGGATCACTGGGTTTAACTGAGAATAGTATTATGATGAAACCTCTTTAGTTTATGGAGGTCATAAAATTCATTTATGCTTTGTTCTTAATTAGCGATAAGGAACAAGTTAGTGCATCTTCGTGGAAAAAAATTCAAGTACAGTTTTTCCTCACTCAGTAAGACAAAATCGTACCAATAGTCTATTGTGAATTTTGATTGGTACAGGTCTTTGCCATGGCGAGTCTTAAGCTAATCAATATCACAAGGAGTAACAAAATTTGTTTTGATTGGCTGATGAAATCCAGTGGGTTTGGTGGTCTGACCAATGAAAGATCAGAACACTGACATGGTAGGCAGCCTTGCTAATTGATGCCTGCTGAACTTATAGTGAGGTAATGGTGTTCGACAGTCACAGACACCTGGATTGTTTCTCACTACCACGTTTTAAATCCACTCTCTACCGTAGCATTTCATTTTCCTCCAGCTACCACACAGCATCTTTGCCATAGGTCTTTTCTAAGATACAGAGGATAGTTCTTCGTAACCTATAGCTAGCTTGGAAGTTTTTAATGTTGGGCATTGATTTGTTAGGAATTCAGAAGCCATCAGTGGAGATTTCTTACGTACATGTGTTTGTGAAACTGGAAAATTTCTTATATTTTGTAATATTTTTATTGGACATAACTTATGCATTGGAGTTTCCTTTGTAACATTGGGCCTTTCTTAAAGATGAAAGTGCAGCTGTGTATTCCAGGTACTACAAAGCCGACAGGCCTTCATTTAAAGGCTTTATGATTTGTTTATATCTGTTAAAATGTACTATTACACAGTTGGTTTATTATAGTGTAACAGGTAGGTGGTTGGTCAGAACCTTCTGTGCCCTGGTGCTCTCTGAGCTAAGGGGTATCAGGAAGCCTGTGTGGGGTTCTGGGTATCGTCCTGTGAATGCATGTGGTTGTCTTTTTTTGTTGCCAGTGTCATTTGGGGGGGTTTCCTTCACCCACTGGGTAGGCCCGCCATCATTTGAATGAAATATTTTTAAATATCGTGTAAAACCGCATTAAATCAAACATCTAGTGCAACAGACAGGAATTTTATGGCTTTGTGCATTTTTTACCTGTTTTTCACTGTAAACAAAAAACAATGGTACCGGTACAGGGTTTTCTGGTTACATTTAATGAGTGCCAAAGTCCAAAAATCTTAGTTGTTGTTTTCATTGTGTGTTTTGATTTAATTATATATAATTAATGGAACTTTTGATTTATGTAGATTTTTTGGTTAGGGGAAAAAAAAAAAGTGTCTAGAGATTGTATATACGTTTACATTGCTGACTTTATTTTTCAGATAAACAACAAGAACTGGATGTGCCAGCTGTAAATGTTGAAGACACGGACACACAGCAGCGCCCCACACCCAAAAAACCTGAACTGAAATCTGACAAAAAGCGCCCTATGTCCCAGATCTCTGGACTTCGCAAGCTTCCACATGCTAACAGTTTTTCTGGCAGTATTCCCAAATTCGGTGTTGAAACCAAAACTCCTGAACAGTTGGAAAAGGTACGTGTACTTCTTCATTCCTCCAGTTCAGACTTTTGCTTTAGTGTTCATTCTGTCATCCTTAGCACTGGAAGAACATTATCATTCCAACAGCGATAAATATATTTTCCTTACCCAGAAAGGCAATCCGTTGGTTGTTCTTGGTAAAATTGTCACCAACACATGATGCTTGTGGATGGGTGGTCTCTGGTCTAAAGGACGTCAGGATGCTTCCTCCACTAACAAACTGCACAATAGTGATGTAAATGCAGTGAGTGTAAGTACAGGTATATCACGGCCTGTCATATATATGTGTATCTAGATACTGACAATATCACTGTCTATGTCTCAGTAACTATAAATAGTAAATCTAGAATTTAAGGTTTTGTTAGAGTGAGAAAATATATTTGACTTTGGTTTGGTGCCAGGTTATTTTGTAGAAATGTGTATTCAAAGTAGAAAATGTCAAATAGTTACTTTATTTGGTGTATTGCTTGAAAATTACAGTTGCTGTCCGTTTATTTAAATCTGTTGTTTATAAGTCATATGGTAGATGAAATGTATTTTTGATATTTCAGCATCTTTCTGATATAGATAAATGGGGATTGGATATGTTTAAAATCAGTGAATTCTCAAACAACAGACCTCTAACCTGTGTAGTTTATACCCTATTTCAGGTCAGTTACTTTTTCAGTTATGTTTAGTTTATAAAAATAATTATTTTTAATAAAAAAAAAATAATAAAAAAAAAAATAATAATTCTTTGAAACTAAAAAATTATTTTAACAATCAGCAAAATTTACCGCCAATTTTTTTTTTTAAATTAATAACACTGTTATTTTAAAACTCCAGCGTTTCAAGGTCTTAAGTTAAATTGTGAACATAATTAAATTATATTTCTCCAAAAAAGTTTGTAGAAGTTAATTTTCTAGCAATTGCCTCAGAGCATTTATATCACGTTAAATTACAAATCAAGACTAGTTTGTTTTTTAATCAAGACTAAGTTGTTTTTTCCCATAGTTTTCAAAAAAATTTCAATGGTAAAGCTTTTGAAAAAAAAAAAACCAATAACAGTCGACAACTTTAGGAAGTTTTTATATAAAAGCCAGAATCCAATGAATTCATTGATTTGAGAAATCGATTTTGTTGAAGACTCGCATGTTAATTTATTTTTAATAATTTTTTTTACTGTTGTTTATTTCCACAGCAAAGAGATTTGTTGAAGACCTTCAAGATACCAGCCTCTACTCTAGTCAATTATCTTATGCACTTAGAAGACCACTACCACCACGTACCCTACCACAACAAAATCCACGCGGCGGATGTCACTCAATCCACACACGTCCTGCTCTCCGCTCCAGCTTTAGAGGTCAGCCCAGTGAAGATAATTACAATCCTTTTTTTGTCTTTAATTTCCCTTTTTTACTTAACATTTAAATTTCATGCAGTTGTTGCGGGTGGTTGGGTGGGAGCCTCCTTTGCCCTGGTGCTCTCTGAGCTAAGGGGCATCAGGAAGCCAATTTGTTGTGGTGTCCTGTTTTTGTCCTGTAAATGTATTGTTGTGCCTCCAAGTTGACAGCATCGCTTAGGGTGGTTTCTTCCACTGATTGAGCTGGCTCGCCATCCCATGAGTGAAATAACCTTAAGTATGGCATAAAACCCCAACCAAACAAACAAACTATTTAAGTGTAACCATTTTTAAATCCTTCTTTGTGTCACCTGAAATTTGTTATGATGTCATTATTCAAAATGGCTAACCTTGTCCTAGATATTTGAAGGACATTCATTAATTCAATGATTATTAAGAATAAAATAAGATTTCTATTAGAAAATAATACTTAAACAGTATTTTAGTTTTGATTATCATAAAAAGTTACCAATATTATTATAGTAGAACCACAGTGCTGTGACCTCCTTAAAAATAGTTTTTAGAAAACCCCTCCTTGATTATTTGAATACAGGCATTGTATTTCATTTATAATCTTTCCATTGTTGATTTCAGAATGTTTTTACCGAGTTAGAAATTTTAGCGGCCATATTCGCCTGTGCAATCCATGATGTAGATCACCCAGGTCTTACAAACCAATACCTTGTCAATACTAGTAAGTGTTTGACCTCCAGAGGTTTAATTTCACTTTACTTACCCATACCGTTTTACTTTGAACAGAGTCATTTGAGTAAAATAATATCAAGTACAGAGTTAAAAAAAAAAAACAGTGACACTAAAATAAACAAATATTCACAATGCCAATATCTTCAATTATTCGTAATGCAAAAATCTTCAACTAAATTATTATTTTTGTTGTTAGAAGTCTTGAAAAGTAAGGTCAGAATTATTCTGGAAAGTGTATTGAAGAAATTTTTGATGTACCGGTATTTATATTTTACAAAATCAAACAAGTGATCATGAGGGTTTTGCTTACTTTAGTTATCTTGTACCTATTAATTGTAACAAGTAACAGTTTCCACCAAAGATCTCCAAAACTTTCTCATATTTAGCAAAAATACTTTTTTTGAAACTTCTGCAAGGTGGTGACTGTTTTTAAAGTACATTTTAGATTTGTAAAGTCTTTCAATCTTAAAGAAGAATTTATGTGTTTTTATTTATAGGTTCTGAACTGGCATTAATGTATAACGATGAGTCCGTTTTAGAGAATCACCATTTAGCAGTGGCATTCAAACTCCTCCAGGAAGAAAACTGTGACATATTCGCTAACCTCAGCAGAAAACAGAGACAAACGTTGCGGAAAATGGTCATAGATATGGTGAGATCATAGCTAATGATTTGTCATTTTAATCGTTGTAAATTTGTGGATTACATAAAACCACAGTATGGTTTCACTTTTAAGCCAAATCTGTAAGTATCGTTTCCCTTTGAATTTTAAGTCCATTAATAAATACTTTGACAACCTTCATTTTTGAGTATGGTTGCTGACAGAACTGACTAGCAGGGGCATGCATGGCCATTAAAAAAAACTTAAACCTAGCTTTTCTGAAAATAGTTATTTGGGACATTTTATCCCACTGTTGTACAGTATTTATCATGGCTTTTACATATTGTGATAAATTTAAGAACTCATTTATTGGTTGATTAGTGTTAGAGGGCAGGACAATGCAGACTTCATAATGCAGAGGTAATTTTTGTTCTTAGATAATTAAAAAATAGTGTTAAAAGATACTGAATTCTTGTTAATGTTATTAAAAAAAAAAACATGTTGAATTATTTGAAGTGAAATATCCTGATTCCTAATGTCTCTATCCCATGGTTTACAGGTCTTGGCCACAGACATGTCAAAACATATGAGCCTACTGGCTGATCTCAAAACAATGGTGGAAACCAAGAAGGTGGCTGGGTCTGGGGTTTTATTACTGGATAATTATACTGATAGAATTCAGGTGAGTTCAGGGACAATTTTGATGTAATTTGCGATACTAACACATGGAATACGTCAGTCTCTTAATAAGGTACGCCTGAATTAGCTGTGTTTCGGAATGGTATTTTCTTCAGCTCTGGATGCAGTTTAATGACCAGGACATTTATCTTTTCTTTAACTTCCCATGTGACGTAAAAGCTGATAAAAAAGTAGCTTGTACTTGGAACTGGAATGAACCTTGTTAAAGCTCTTTCATTAGTTACGTGACTTTCAGGCACTATGGCCATATTAGCCATCATCAGTAAAACAACTATACCTGAGCATGTACATGTATATACTGACGGTGGCATAATTAATCTGAAATTTATAATCTGTACCAACATGACTTCCTTGTTCAGAGTTTAATTATCTTATTCTTTATATTGGATGTAATCATTACTTACTTTAACAAACATTTTACATACTGTGATCAAAATAAAAAAATAACCAACGAAAGCCTTGTTTCATGTTGCTTAAAATTATAAACACTTGACTAGTAAAGTCTATCGAAACAAACAATTGAAAATCATTTCACATATTTTTAAAACTTTAAAGGTATTACAAAACATTGCACCTATGTTCAGCAACAATCAATTTTAATTATAAAACATATTCACTAATATATGAAAATGCTGTCTAAGTGGTAAATTAATTAGAAATCCATTGTCTTATGTATTAATATATAGATAAGTCATCTTTTCTAATCAAAACTGTTTTGTTATTTATATTTACCAGGTATTACAAAATATGGTGCATTGTTCTGACCTGAGCTCTCCCACAAGACCCCTGGAGATTTACCGTTCTTGGGTAGACAGAATCATGGAGGAATTTTTCCAGCAAGGGGACTTAGAAAGAGAAAAAAATATCGATATAAGTCCCATGTGTGACCGCGTGACAGCTACCATAGAAAAATCACAGGTTAGTGCTCAATACTTTAAATATTAAAAATAAAAATAAAAATAGAAAACGCTATTTATGAAAAACTGTCTATTGACTGTATGTTGAGCTCGATTCGGATATTCCACCCAAAATGTAGATTTGTTTTCTGGCTTTGTGGAATACTCTGGTGGCGTTTAAATGTCCAATCAAATCATATTTTTAATGTACTGGCATTTATTTCTTTACTTCACTAGGACTGTAATAATCTTCGATTCCCGCAAGGGTCTCAGTCTGCACAATTTTCTGAATTAGAATCTGTTCAATATCAGAAAGTGCTATCCCAAAAAACGAAAATACTGTTATAATCTTCTCTATTTGTCTCCTGTAAATAATGTATCAGAAGTTATTGTGATATCTACTATTAATTCATTTAATAATTGTTAAGTTCGTTATTAAAGTTTGCTTTTCAAAAAAATTAGTGTGTTTTATGAGCCTTCTGTCTCTCCTCTTTACAGGTTGGATTTATAGACTATATAGTGCACCCTTTGTGGGAGACGTGGGCGGATCTAGTGTACCCAGATGCCCAGGAGATTCTGGATAACCTAGAGGACAATAGGGACTGGTTTCAGAGTATGATTCCGTTAAGTCCCTCGGCTAGTTTCTGTAATAGTAAACTGTCTCCATCTGATAAGGAAGAGGACTCGAGTAAGTTCCAGTTTGAACTGGAGGAGGACAAGGAAAATAGCTCAAATATCAACACCAAGCTTCCTGGAAAACAAGCCAGTCAATCTCGACCTAGCAATATAACAGAACAAGACGAGAGCCCAAGCTAATTTTCTGTAATGTTTATGACTCTGGTGACTGATATCACCTCAAACTCAAGATAGCTTCGGATTACGCGTACCTGCTGTATGATGGGAATTTTTTTCTTTTTCTTTTTTCAAAACTGTGGTGTTTTTTTAACAGCATTTTCTAGTGATAATAACAACCTGTTTGTTGTAGTGAATGAAATGTTGTTTTTAATTCAAGCTCAAAGATATCGCACGGATAAATGTAATGCCAACGAATAACAAGTCAAAGGTGTATTCCCAGCAGAGTCTGAGGTATTACCCATAAACCCTCAGGGAGTCAGCCATTGTTACCAAGGTGATGTAAAAGGGAGGTAACTTATCCACAGACTGATATCATATATCGTGGACAGATTTAAGGAGTTGGTTGATGCTAGCTTTTGAATCTGCCACTAATTCATTTTGGCCAAAATGGTCAGACGTTTTGCAATATTTGTTTCTAACTGATATTTATTCCACTGTTTGGATTCTATGTGATCCGATCATAGGATATGTGTGTGTGTACATAAGACAATAACATATTTGCACAAACATTTTACTAGTTAGTTGCTAGTTGGGAATTTCTGTGCTCTACTGAAGTTTAAATATTAACTCGTAATTAGTTCTCCCCTACATGTATATGTGGTCTAGCTAGTATATATTAGCTAGGATAACAGTCTATCTAGAAACTTTTCTTAACCATTTCTAAAAAAATATTAATAATGGCCCAGATTTCCTAATTTGCTCAAGTTTGAAGCATTTGTTTCCAACCCTTAAAAAACAAGGGAAAACAAAAACATTTTTGAAAGTTTGAGGTGATGTTTGGGTATTTAAGTTTATACTTTGGCATGTACGGTACATATGTAATAATGATGCAAACTGTTATTTAACTCAGGATTTTGATTTTGCTATTTTCTATAGATAGGCCCATTGCATCTGATACTGATTTTCTTTAAGATATTTTTTCAACTGTTTTGATTGAAGTTACTTTAAGAATATATAATTTGCATAATTTTCTTTAGAATTTCCATGATGAAATTTATTCAAAGATGAATAATCTGAAATTCTAGTACCATAAGCTCTAAATTTGTTAACAGTTTTTTTTTCTTACATTGATATTGAAGGTACTTTATAATAACTCTATGAAATATATTCATGTGTGTTTATGAGATGTGGAGGGAAAACATTTGATAGTGATGGAGTGGCGTTTACATAGGCCCAGCCTGTTCGCCAATCCGATTTCTTTTATTACGGAAATTAAATATTGTTTAAACCAATACATGTATGATTCAAATACCTCATTTTTAAAACATTTTTAAAACATTATTTGCTCTGACAAATGATCATCGAAAGAGCCAGCCAAATATAAAATAGGACTGGCATGACAGTGATAATATTCATATAACCCACCATGAATTCACAAACAAAAATATACAATGTAACTGAAAGGTAAGATTTACCCTAGTAACCAAGGTGAGGTTCTAAAAACTGTGACCTTTTAATAACAATTTCTATGGGGAGAAGAAATCCTAGTTTTAAAAAAAAAATTAACATGCAGCTATTGTTTTTTCTTTTCTGACTTTTTATACTATATTTGTGTTCGATTCAGTTTAATTCAGTATTAAAACAAAACCGTTTAGAAATCTATGTATGTTGTCATTTGCCGTATTGCATGTAAAATGATGTGTGTTCATTTCTTCAATATAAACTATTATTTCACCCATCATGCAATTCCAAGACAAAAAACTACTACTGAACTGAAGAAACCGAACGTGGGCTGACAATGGTGGTATAAAATGATTGTTATTAAGCATTGATCTCTTTATACTAGATGATAGAAACGATAACAAAGTGTTGTTTAGCGATTTTGGGATAAAACTAGTTATTTGTAAAAAATTCTGTACATTTAATATATATTTTATGTAAATTTTGTGTTTTCATTTTTAATATAGAACTGCTCAATATGGCATTTTAAAGATTTGTTTCATTTTAGTTCAAGCCATGACTTTAATAGATTTGTATTATCATATAATCAATTAAGGATGTATGTATGTGTCTGTATTTTGATGAAAGTTAAGAGTGAGCGAACGATTGTTTCATATTTTATAAATTCCAAATCATTTCCATATCATTAACCATTCAGTGAATACATGTGTGCGAGTTTGTGTGAATTGTGGGCGGTGTGTCCAAATAACTTTTTTGAAATCTCAACTTGAAGAGTTCAAGAAAGATCGAAGCATGGTAGTGCATATTATCATGTGAAGGTAAAATTTTAAAATAGCTACCATAAAGATAAGTGACACTTATTTATCTGTTGTATCCAATGAGCTATTTTGATAGAATCTGGCGGGACAGGTGATTTGTTTGGGGCCTCCTGTGTACTTTGGGGCATCAGGAAGCCAATTGGTTGTGGTGTCTTCTGGGTACCAGTGTTGTTTAAGGAGGTTTCCTTCACCAATTGGGCTAGCATGTCATCAAGTGAGTGAAATAACCTTAAATTTGGTGTTAAACCGCAATCAAACAATCATACAGCCAGGGGCAGTTTACCTTATAGTGTGGAAAGACCACACACATCTAGTTTATGACCCCCTTTTGGTAAGGACAGCATTTATTCTTTTTTCAAACGTAGCATATCATGACTCAGCCTGTTTCTGGGTTTGTTGGTGTTGCTATTTAGCCATCAAACACAATCAGTACCCGTGAGTGTGGTGGCAAAAACCAGTCAGTGATCTTCTCCATAAAACTTCCAACACAATATCAGTTGCCAATTTGGCTGAGTATGTAAGTAATTAACAGTGAATGAATGTCTCATTTAAATGTAGAAGTTTTGTAATGTATTATGTTTTGTAATGATGTAAAGGAATATATCAGAGAACTATGGGAGTGGTTTGTATCCATGCTGTGCTGTGAAACTGTATGCTGATTGGCTGGTTATGCTGTATCTGTGGATGATTGACATTCATTTTAGTATTAATATTCCACATTGTTAAGTTTGATAGATTTTCACAAAATCACAATTAGGGATTAAAAAAACTGAAAATCACATTTACATATCTAACATTTTTTGAGGTTGTTCTACCAGCAGATCAAATTGCTGTTATGTTAATGATAAAACAATCATAACCTAGGCCCAGTAATAGAAGATCATATTTATCCAAGTGTATAGTTTCAAATCACTGTGTGCTGTGAAGAAACATTAGACCAGATATCCCTGAAATCTGTCTCCGGAAATATCCAGGATTTTCCAAGCGGAGAAATATTTCAAATTGAAAATAAAAAAAAATAACATTAAAAATTAAGAATAAAATTGACTAATAAAAACAAGAAACATAAATAGTCCCTGGCTTTTTTGTGTTTTTTCTCTCTACAGGCTGATTGAAAGTTAACGTTTTTGAAAAAAACTTAAAGTTGTGATTGGTAGAATAATGAATTACAAATCTTAAATGCACTTTGAGATTGGTTTAGTTTCTCTATAGATGTGTTTAATTATAGGAATATCTCATTAAAAGGGATTTGCTAACAGACAATGCCTCATCCCTGATAGTGCTGCAAATCCTTAACACCAAGTAAAAAAAAAGTTAAACCCCAAAGTTTAATAAGAGAATTCTTGAAAATATAACTTTTCTTGTAAGATATTAACACCAGTCGAGTATTTCTGAAGAGGAACATAGTAATCCTTGCTTGTATTTAATAACTGATCTAAAATGAAACAAAAATAGTAAACAAACTTATGTTCAGTGCTAAGAAATTTAAATAAAAAATTTGTTTGTGGAATCCTTTTATTTTCTATGTTTAGAAAATATATACCGGTATAGTTATTGTTTATGTATATTGAAATTAATGTTCTGAAATTAAATGTTTACTGTGATATTAATGAAGACTTACATCAGGGGAGACAATACTGTTGATATTTATCCCAACTCCATTTGCAGGAAACTGTTGAAAAGCTTTTCAAATTTTTTACAAAAAAACTCCTGAGTAATTTGGCAACTTTCAATTAGATGTATTATGTTGTTATAATAGAAGGCTGCTGTAAGAGAGGTGTAGGACGGGTGTACTCCTGAACACAACCCAAACTTTACTTAAGATCCATACAAGACATTCTCTATTTAGTTTTGACAGTTTAAAGCAGATTCAATATTTCACTGTTTGAGCTGGTTCAAGCAACTCCGACGATAATGTTTGAGGTGTGTTGAAAACTTTTGTACGCGAGATAGGTCGTTTGTCTCGGCCGTTCGGGTGTTTTTAGGGATGTTTGTGTGAAGTACAAGCATGTAGGCCTATACAGAACTGTAAGTAAGCAGAAAAGTTGACAAAAAAAGCATTTTGAGGTCATCTTATGTTATTGTGTTATCACCGTCAATGATTATCAAAACAAAAGTCTCAGCCATTTGTTTCTGCAGTAAGTTTTAAAAAGGTTTCTTGGGGTTAAAGCATTTCTTTGTTTCATAAATCCGTTTCTCAAGTGTATACATGTTCTATAATAAATAGCATAATTTTGTTATGTGTACTGTAACTCGTAGAGAAACGTTAATTTCATCCTCACACCTTCATTAATATATGAAGACTTTCATGTATTTAGCTATTCACTTACAGAGGACTTTCATCGTTAAATTCACCTGTAAAGATTTAACTTAGAAGCACATGCGAAGAACTGTGTATTTCCTTAGTAATAGATAACCATCTAAATTTAACTTTTTTATAGTTTACTATGTTTTTCCATAGCAGTTATAAATTTGAATTCACCAAATAATGTTAAGACTTCATCTCGATTTATTTTTGTGAATTAACAAATAGTTCAGAAGTTGAATTGTGTTCAGAATTTACTGATTTGTAAACAAATTAACAATGTCTGCCTGTTGATTTTTTTAAAGATTAATAATTTGAATTCCCTGGATTCCTTTACTTTCTATCAACTAACAAATAAAGGTTACAATTGAAAGAAATATTTTCTAGTCTGTTGTTGCACTTTTATTAACATTTTCCGATTTTCTTCTTTTGGGTTGAGGTTTTACTAATCTGAAGAGAAAAACCTACAGCAATCATTCTTACAAGGGGGACATCTTGGTTTATTATCAAGGAATCATTTATTCTAAAAGGAATCATTTATTCTAGATCCTGACCGTAAATTGATTAAACGCTCTCAGAATCTAGACTGCAATGTTCCAGAGATTTAAGCGAAGAAGTTCAGAAAGGTACATTGTACCTTACCTCCTTGAAGGAGGAGATACCTTGTGTTCTGTGGCTCTCCTACAAGGAACATGAAGTAGTTGTGGGGTCTTCACCTAGATTTTCCAGTGGCTGTAGAGATCGCAGGGTGGTTATTAGGGATGTCTCTTCTCAGTTTTCCTCCACACCGCGGCAAGGCAAAGACGTCCTCTGAGTGACATGCCCTTGAGCAAAATGTTCCAATCAAATAAATATATTCAACCATTACAATTTCATGAGTAAAATAACCCTCAGTTCTTCCTCAGTGTGACCATGGTCCATTGGAAGATTATGAACTGCCTCAGGATCTGGACGCCAGTGTTTTGCCGGGAACCTTCTGTGACCTTGCGCATTCTGAGCTATGGTGGGAGAGGAAACCGATCTGTTGTGCTTTGCTGTTCTTTTTTTTTTTTGTCCTGTAAATGTTTCGAGGTGTCTTCAATGTTGCTTAGGGTGGTTTCCCTCACACCGTCGTCCAATAAGTGAAATGGTCAGCGCAAAACCCCAATTATTCAGGATCTGGACTGAGACCTTAGTAATATTTAAATCAAGAAAATTCTCATGACTTGTTAAGTGTGGGCTATGCTACATGTGATAAGCTTGAAAACAGTTTGGATACGTTTGTGTCCTGGCTTACTGATTTGATCAGCATCTTAGTGCCACTATGCAGAAACAACTTCATGCTACCAAACATTAAGTCATAACCCAGGTGAAGCATCGGATTCAAAAGACATGAGTAGGGCATATTTGTTGATAGCAGGGTTCAAGGACATTGCTAAACATAATATTGATGTACTGCCAAGATCCGGAAAAGACTTATTTGTAGTTTACATTGACTCAAAAATGCAACCTAATTTTATCCAGAAAAGAATTGCCCAGTTTCTGACACCACCAAATTCGTTGGGTAAAAATAATCAGCATCAGCTTAGTTCATTTGCTTTAAGTGAAAGCTACAGGATGATTGACAGTCTAAAGCAGTTAACCTACCGATGGAGTCCTTATACTACCGTAACGCTTTCCTGTCTATGGCAGGGCGCCAAGATTCCTGCGACACTGGCAGGGTGCCAGGGTGCCAATATTACTGCGACACTTGCTAGCAGAGCCGTCAAAAGTGCTGTGTAAATGAAACTGCAAACCGCCATTAATTGATGAACTAAAATATTGGAGGTCCGATCAGCATCAGAGCCAGAGCCAGCCCATGCACCGGGAAATTCCCTTCACTGAACCCTGTATGGGTTAGAGTCCCCTGATCGATCTTGGTTATATAAGGTCAGTTTTCCTGGGACTGCGGAGTAATTGTTAAGGAGGTTTCTTCTCTAATTACCTCAATAATGTCAATATGTCATCAAAGAATATATATGAGAAATACCCTTGGGTCTGACGAAACATCGATCAAATAAACTAATTCAATGCTTGTACAAATGCGGCTAATCTTTTTGTTATTCCATGATTTGTTGATTAATTTCTGGAACTCAAAACTGTGTCCATACCAATCATAGGAGGATGACAGTACAGTTGATGTTCTGGAGTCTCCACGGGTTCGGCGTTTTCTGGTAGTATATCCACCAAGCTTTACCGACGGTTCTCTTTATTTGACGACGTTTGTCTTGATGTATAAACTGTCAGGATACTTTGTTTTGTTTCATGAATGTGCAGCAGCATATGTTCCATGAGTAGACGCTTGACCACCTTCAGGCCTCGGTGCTTAAGGTCTAAACTATATAGACAGGAGCATCCATTGGTGAAGAAAACCATGCTAAATGACACAAAAGAGACCACAGTACATTTACAGGACAAGAAAAGGGACACCAAAACAAAAAGGCTTCCTAATCAGTTTCTCGTCCTGTAAATGTACTGTGGTGTTTTCTGTGTTGCCAGTGTCGTTTTCTTCACCAATATGCCCTCATGAGTCAAATAACCGAAATTATATACTAACTGTCTCATATTGGCCGAGTTTAGTTTGCTGCGGGTGGTTGGATCCCAGCCTGGTGCTCTCTGAGCTAAGGGACGCAGGATGCCTATTTGTTTAGGTGTCCTGTTTTGCATGTTGCCAGCCTCGTTAACGGTGGTTTCTTCACCGATTGGGCTGGCACATCGTCATATAAGTGAAATAACCTTGAGTACTGCGTAAAACCCCAAATCAATTGAACAAACATACTTTGTTTGCCCAGGTCATCTGACTTGCATATTGGCGCTAAACCTGCAACCTTGTGTCAATACGGCAGACCTCTGACCTGTAGAAAGACCAAAATAGAAAATCCTGATTAATAACATTATAGTACAGTGTAAAACCTCAATCAACAAAACTACAGTATATATAATTTTGTCAAGAGTAACCACACTGGCACAGGATTACCGACTAATTAAAGTCGATAAATTATCTCATGTTCTAGATCAATTCTCAGAGACAAGTTTCTAGATAGACCTGAA
>JAVFBZ010190844.1:0-10239 GCA_032466195.1 Katharina tunicata
TAAATATGTTAGGTAGGATAAGAAAGACCTGTACTAACCTTGATAGTTTTAGTATATCCTCTTGTTGAACATTTCCATTGCAGATTTGGTAACGCTGTGTAGTGCTGATAATGCCAATGGCTAACGTCTCGAATAACTTTCTGTCTTAATTATTTTTCTTCATAACATGTGAAATCATTTACCACTAAATGTAATGTTGGCTTTGTTGTTTTGGAGTATATCGTTTATCATTTATTTCTCGATTTATACGTAAATAAACTCATTGAAAATGTCCATTACATTAACGGTTTCTTGGGAAGCACTGCTCTCATTATCGAAATAAGTGTTTAAAATTAAGGGTAAAATAAAATGGCAGCACGACATGGATTTTTTTTTTTTTCAAACGAAACTTTGAGATTTATTGTTTACGTAACAGCAGCAATCATAATCAAACATTATAATTGATTATTATCAAGACAACTCCTAAGATATTTGTATACACATAATACATCCTTAAACTAACACAATATATTATGGATAGCAACTTGTGGTAAATTTCCGGCACATCGTTTCGGTCTAGTAATTGAAATTCAGGATTGCAATGAAAAGATTGATTGATTGGAGTTTTACGCCATACTTATTTCACCCATATGACGGCGTGCCACCCAACACAAACAGAACACGCCAGGAGTCATTTACAGGAAGAAAAAAACAGGACACAACAACACATTGGCTTCTTGATGGCCCTTAACTCAGAGAGAGCCAAAGCACATGGGGCCTTCCAACCACCCGCATCCATAATATACTACGTATTATAAGTGTCTTGACTTATGTATGCCTCTAACATTAGAATAAGAAATGGTTACTTAATTGCCATGTAACTAAAGGCGATACTCCATTCCTTCAACATACATCAAAATGCTTCTATATGAAAGAGACATTAACAGATTCATATCCTTTGTTCTTACATAATACTGGAAATGGAAATCTTTGAATGTTATCAAAACCAAGTTCATGTCAATATTTTACTTTTAGACATTTAAAGCTTATGTGGTAACTTGTCCACTTTTTACCTTTTCAGTTTAATAGCATGATAAAAGTCATTCCCAAGATGAACTACCTACTCTTTGGTAAAGAAGAAAAATGTTTGCTGTGGTTTTTGTCCATAAACGAGTTTTTACTGGTACAAGCTACAATATACCAGAGAATAGGCAAATGCTTAATGGTGTATTTTCCAATCACAGAAGTAGGGAATATTTTTGGAGAAAAGGAAATACAAGATAGGATTGGCCACACTGTTGCTGGATAACACGAATTCCGTGGCCGGCCAAAACACTGTATAAAAGGCTCTAGGCAGAATCGCTTCTTTGGAAAAATGTAGTATGCAAAGCATTAGGAGATAAGGGATGCAGGTAATTGCAAAAGTGACTACAATGGCAATCACAGTTTTACTTGACACTTTCTGATGGCTTTGGTCTAATTTTAAATTTAGATCATTGCCTCGGTGATGTAACTTAATTATTTTCACGACATGCAAGCCAGCCATTAGTCCTATGATTGCCAGATTCATCACAACAATAACAGCAGTGACATCAACCGCCTTATCCCGCTGCATAGAACACATCCTTATCGTTTCATTTGTGTTTGTCTTAAAATCCCGACAACTGGCTACGAACATAGAAAACAGAGACGTCAGACAATTTGTTAGCCATATTACTAAACAGACGATAACTGTTTTCTTCCGCGTCACGTTAACCCTTGTCCATATTGGCCTACTTAGTGTTAGATAACGGAGCAGTGAAAACACGAGAAGGTGAATTTGACTGATGCCTAAAGAAAAACTTGTCATAGAATTGTTTACCATGCAAGATGTTTCAGTTATCTTTCCATTTTCCCCCAGAAGGAAAACTGTGTTGCTAAACTTCACTATGAGAAGTAAAAGATCAGCTACAGCAAGGCTAAAGAGCATGATGTAAGTTGGTGACGTCCGCAGAATCTTTCTTCTTAACACCGTCAAAATCAAAACTAGATTGCACAAGACACCAATCAGCAGTAAACATATGAAACAGTACTTTACAACCACAATACGATATTCATCCAAATATATTTGATCAGTTTTCAACTGTAATTCGCTGTAGTTACTTGCGTTTCCAACAGAACCGGCTTCAGCTCCTATAGCCATGCTCACCACAATCCATTAAGTCTCCGTACGTTTAAAGTATATCAAATTTTCTGAACCACGCTAGCCAATATTTCACATAACCATGTTGTTGCTCAATATATTTGTTTAAGTTTAACTGGAGTCCGGGTTACGTTTGCCGTAATTGCCGTTGGTAAACAGCTGTGCTTCCCCTTGTCTCTCCCGCAGATTCATTATCATTTTTCACCACAAAACGTACGCTTTAATATCATACTAGAGTAGGAGATGTAAATGAGAGAATGTCTGAAAGTGTACTTTTGGACAAATCACAACTGTTATCAATAGTAAATATAAAACCTATTGGTATTTACTATTCACTTATTACATTTTTATACAGATAAAAGCTTTTATTCTATATTCTCTAAGTGCCTCGATATAATGTTTACCTTTGTTAATGGCGACGTTAAGCCGTACAGTGATGTTAATGTGCAAGATATCAGAGGGCAAATGAAATACAAGCTCTATAACTTATTTTAGCCAGTATCCATCCAAATGTGGAGTGTTTGTTCATCAGGTTTCAAGTACTACATACATAATTGCATATAACCTGCATCCAGTTAGTAAAGCTAAACGCAGCATATAACTTACGTTTATATGATAAAGTGAGCGAAATTAAATTATGCAATACAAAATGTTATCTATTGTACTCATGCCGGCCCTGAAGGCAGCTTGGGCCTCGATGTAAACAAAGAATTTTCCGTCCAATCAGTTAACCTATTATTAAGAACTCTAGTGAAAAGTTTGGCGAGATTGCTTAATAATGTTATGAACGTAGTTTTCGGCATCATTTGCATTTCCCTTTTTGAATAATGGAATGATATTGCCTTCAGACCAGGCATTTGGAAAATAACCATTGGATAGAAAACTATTAAAACGAGTAAGTATAATTTCTTTCAAAAAATCGTAACCGTATATTATAAATTCATTTAGTAATTGATCGGGGCCGGCTGATTTATTATGTTTCAGTTGAGACACCGCTTTGAGTAACTCCAACTCCGTGATCTCAGAGCCCAGTTTATTAAACATGATCTCATTATCAGAGACTTACAGTCAGTAAAATTTGATTCCACCGGAGAAAAGTGACCAATAGGATTATTTATGGATTTAAAGTGAATTTCAAATTCAGATATAGACGGCTTTGGGGATTTAACAGACGCTCCCTTTAGTAATGCCCAATAATTGTTTGTGCTTGGAGATTTAAGTTTTTCTAATTTGTTTGTTTTTTGTACATTAAAAGCATGTTTACAGTTACGTATGATTTTCTTAAAGTCGGACCTCGACTTGGCCTTTTCAATTCTATTGAAATCACTTTTCTCTTGCTTATATGCGTTTAATTTTTCGTAAAAATATTTTCTTTTAACTTTGCAACTTTCGTCGAACCATTCAGCAGATAATTTATTTTTTCGTACTGTGGGTGAGGATAATTTGTTCACTGTTTTAAAGTCCCAACAACAAGTTTGTAACACAGTAATTAGAGATGATAGGGTAGAGTCAATCTGATCCGGACCAACGTTAGCGTTGAGTTGTCGATTGAAAGTGTCTAGTTTTGCTTTGGTGACGTCACAATGTAGGGATTGTCTATAAGAGTCGATTTTGGAACTGTCCCAAGTATACTTAAAATCTATAAATCTATAATTTTTATTTGAAATATCGTTTTCACTGGAAAAACATGATCCCAACACAGTAAACAGTGATCTGATAATATGTTTGGTTCTTCGGCCTTAAAACTGGACAAATGTTGAAACAAATTTGGGCTCATTAAAACATAATAAACTAAACTTTTTCCACTCCTTGAAATATAAGTGAAACTTCCTACACCTTCATCTGCTCCAAATCGACCATCCACAATTCTCAGTTTAGACTGTTTGCAGAAGTTTAAGAGTTGCCTCCCGTTATTATTAAGCACATGTTTATCTTGCGTGAATCGTTGGATTGGCACATCTAGGCTATAATCATCTAGCAAAGGTAGGTACACAGAGCAAGTTTCTTCGACAAAATCCGGCAAATCTTTTGTACGTGCGTTGAAATCCCCGCATACAATAACAGGGCGTTCTGTATTTCTTTGCAAACCTGCAAGCGTCACACGTAGTCGTTCAAACACTGGCTGTTAAAAGAGTGGTGGGCGAGCAAAGGATTCTGGTAATACGTAGCATAGACATATGTATAGATCATCAGATAGACCAGTTGGTACTTTAACCATAAAATATCATTACTTTCTTGTTTTACTAATGTATTTACATCAATTAACTTTGACCTATATATGCAATAATACCGCCTGAATTACGCTTAGCTTTCTTATTCTTTTCAGATCTATGTAGAGCAAAGTGAATAAAATCGGGTACTGCCAGAGGACTGTTTTCATTTGTTCGTGTTTCAGTTAAAAATACCACATCATTGCAAATAAAAACAGTCTGTGGCTCTGGGGATTTGAGTTTATTTGTAGCTTACCAAACCTTGAACGTTTAGCAGCCCTATCCGTAGCCTGATCTCGCCCCCTCTGTCCTTTATGCGTGTGGATCAGTCACGAACAACCCCAGCGTCTTTATTGGACAGAAAGCCATCTCCTTGTTTTTTCGGCGGAATTGATGTTGGTGATGGGCTATCAGGACAACTCGATAGTAGTATAAGATATGCTAGCGCCCCAAATTTATAGCGTTCTAGCGCGTTAAAACGGCCCCATACACCTATGCGATGTTTAAATATTACCGTATCATAGTATACGTCACTACGGATCACGTGAGAGCGCGAGCAAGCGTGACTAGGTCATTTGCGATTAGCTGACACGGTTGAGTGAGCACGATACCAGCGGGCTCCGAACATGTTGTTATTTTAGGTAAACTGGTGAAGTAGATTCCTTAAATAACCGTTTCCTAGACACTGCTTGGATACTTTAATAACTTGTTGCACTACTAGTGTAACTATTAAATGTTCAGTTAATTTTGTCACTGACACTTTATTTGACTGTTCTCTTTCGCCCACTGGGTGGACACGTCTATAGGCTCAGCATAAGCTACTAACTAGGCATACAACTGGTCAAACCGGTTAAAATGTCTAAAGACACACACATGCTGTCGGACAGTGATATTGGCAATGAAGAACGTTTGCTTCAAGACGAACAAAGCCACTTAACACAGTCAATAAAATATGACGTTAAAATCTCCCCAATTGCTAGTAGAAGTAGTTGGCCTAAAGAGCCTTGGGAGGCTGTGTTTGACGCTTCTAGGACATTTGCCCCCTGGATTTTTGCAGAACAAAAATCTTTAATAAGGAAAAATACTGATGCACTGGCTTTGCTCGGTCATGCCAATTATGAGATTTCATTGCGTAGATGTGAGCTGATGAGACCAGCAATAGCTGTGGAACTCCGAGCACATTGTAATAGCCAGATTTCTGTAACAGAGCACTTCTTTGGAGACGATGTTGCTAAAATCTATCAGAAATTATACTAAGCTTGGCACCACTGTATCATATGACAGAGGTAACTACTACAGAAACGCATATCGTGGATGAGGCGGACATAGTGGGCCTTTTTTGGCCCATGGCCGCAAGAGCTACTAAAGTCAACGAGGAAAATACAGGAAGAAGTGGCCAGCCAAGAACCGGGAAGAAAAGTAATCCCCAGTCTTAGTGACCTTCTCACATCTGCAAAATCAGACGTGAGGAAGTATGAATTTTATTATTTAAAAAAAATTACAAGTCTTACAAAACAAAGCCCAGTCCTTTGTAGCAGGCAGACTAAACAGGTATATTCTAATGTGGAAAGAATTAACCTCTGAATAGAGATATTAGATATGGTCAAAGGAACAACCATTGAGTTTATTACTATTCCACATCAAGAACATTTACTCAAGCTGAGAAATTTCTCTAAATTTGAACAGTTTATAATAGACGAAGAAATCAAAAAATTACTTGATAAACAAACAATTCTGACTTCATATCACGAACAAGGCGAATTTATTTCTCCCATCTTCGTCACACCAAAAAGTGATGGTTCTTTTCGAATGATTTTTAATTTTAAAAAACTTAATGAATTTTTGCCTTATGAGCATTTTAAAATGGACACATTGACCTCAGGCCTTAGCCTTATGAATCCAAATTGCTACATGGCCTCTTTGGACTTAAAAGATGCATACTATTCAGTGCCTATTGCACTTGATTGCCAAAAGTATCTAAAATTTAGTTGGCGAGAGAAACTATATAAATTTGTCTGCTTTTGTCCTCGTAAGTTTACTAAACTACTGAAGCCACTATTTGCTTCTCTTCGTAAGAAGGGTCATTTGCTAACAGGCTGTAATTTATAGATGACGTTTATGTTAAAGGACAAACTTATGAGCACTGTGTTCGTAGCTCTCTGGATATTATACAGTGTTTTGATTCACATGGTTTTATATTACATCCGGTCAAATCAGACTTTATCCCATCTAAACAACAAACATTTCTGGGATTCCAGTTAAACTCCGAGACAATGACAGGCAGTCTAACAAATATAAAAGCAAATTAAGTTAAATAGGCCTGTCAAAGTCTGTATAACGCAAAACGCTCAAATATACGTGAAGTTGCACGAGTTATGGGCAAATTGGTTTCAACTTTCCCTGGGGTTATGTTTGGGCCATTACATTACAGGAATCTGGAAATTCAGAAATCCACAGCCTTCAAAAATAACTTTGGTAATTTTGATAGGTATATGTCATTGTCTCTTTTAAGTAATTCAGATATAACATGGGGGATTGATAATGTTGAGACCTCATCTTATTTGGTATACCGTAACGCTCCTGAAATTATTGTAAAATCGGATGCCTCAAATTTAGGGTGGGGCGGATTTTGTAATGGGTTGAAATGTGGAGGCCCATGGACAAGTGACGAAAAAACCTATCATGTTAATTATATGGAATTAAAGGCCGCCTTTCTTGTATTACAGTCCTTTGAATATATACTGTTTGGCAAACATGTAAAACTCACTATGGATAACACAACAGCCATAGCATGTATAAGACATATGGGTACTTCATTTCTTTGTAATGAAATCACTAACTGAATTTGGTGTTGGAATAAATCAAAATATATTTGGCTGACATCTGTACATATTCCCGGTGCTCTGAATGTAGAGGCGGATGTGCTAAGTAGGGTTCATTCCCCCAATAAAGAATGGATGCTTGACTCAAGCATATTACATAAATCCTTGAAAATCCTAAATGTCAATCCAGATATGGATCTATTTGCTTCAATAGTAAATGCTCAATTTAAGAAATTTGTATTATATCGTCCAGAACCAGCTTCTCTGGCTGTCGATGCATTTTCTCTTGTTTGGTGTACTCTAAAATTTTATATTTTTGCACCTTTCAGAATAATTCCATTGGTTTTACAGAAGATAGAGGCCGAAGCAGCCACGGGAATAGTGGTGATACCCAACTGGCCAACACATGTATTGTTTTCCAAGGCCATGAATCCACTCATAGCTCGTCCAGTATTACTGACCAGAAACCAAGCTCCCTTGTTTTCTGATAACAAGTTCAAGGCAACTTCTAACCTTACCAAGTCATCCAGACAAACTCCATCCACTGTCCCACAAACTATCACTGTTAATCTGCCATTTGTTCGGGAACACTTACAAACAATCGGAATTTCGAAGAGAGCTTCGGATATTATTATGGGATCATGGAGAGACAGTACAAAAAGCAATATAACACGTACCTTATCCAGTGGACACAATATTTCACGGGGATACAGTCCCATTTGTACTTCTGTTAGTAATGGTATTAATTTTCTGGCTGAGTTAGTCGACAGAGGCGTTGGATATAGTGTGATAAATACTTCACGGTCTGCCATTTCATCTGTATTATCAGTTCAAAACTATTCTTCATTTGATGTACATCATTTGTTTAAAAGATTTGTCAAGCGTGTATTTCAGAAAAGGCCATCTCTTCCACGTTATACTATGACGTGGGATGTCAAATATGTTTTAAAATATCTGTGTTCATTATCACCAGTGGTGGATTTAAGTTTTACAAAAATTGACATTAAAATTAGTTACTCTGTTAGCATTGCTTACAGGACAGAGGTCACAAACTTTACACGCCTTGGATATTTCATCAATGACTGGATGATAACAAGTGTTGGTTGTTTGTGCAAAAATGTTTAAAGCAGACTAGGCCTGGCTATCACCAAGCGCCAATTGTATTGAAGGCCTATGCTGATGATAAAAACATCTTTGAGTTTATCATTTACAGCAGTATTTAGCTAGAACCGCTCAGTGCAGGGGAAGTAACTCCCAAATATTTATTAGTCATCATAATCCCTTTAAGCCGGTGTCCAAGGACACTGTGTCAAGGTGGATTAAAGTTGTGTTAGAACTGTCAGGAATTGACACTAGTATTTTTACAGCCCATAGTATACGTTCAAGTCAGGGGTGCCGCTTGATGTAATTATGAAAAATGCAGGATGGAGCAGCTGTGAAGTGTTTTCCAAATATTATTTGAAAGATTTAAGGTCTGCATGAATTTGTTATATAGAATGATGTTGAATTCAAGTAAACCATTTTCCACGTAATTTCAAGTTCATATAAATACCCTTGAGTATCGTGTAAAACACCAGCAAACAAAAACAAATGTTAGGACTCAGTTTGAATAAAATTTTTGTTTCTCTTTGATACAAATTGTTTGATGACATTTTTTGTCATCCCACCAGTACATTCTGATATTATTCAGTGACAGTTCACGGACATAGTTGTTTCAAAAACACTGTTTAGGTAATATGAACATTCATATGAAACCATAGTTTGGTTTAATTTTGTGGAATTGTATTGCTTATTTGTTTCATGATATAAGGTGAAGTAACGCAGAATTGCTCTTCATTACACGAACGTTTATATGACAGTAAAGATAAATTTGCTTTCAAATACAAATATTAGTTTGTTCTTATTCAGTTGAATAATACTTTTAGCAAGTAACACGTACGATTTCGATTGTCTATTGGGCTTTCTCTTTTATTATCGTATGGTAAAGCTCAATGTCACATGGCTTTGAAGTCTCACGTGATCCGTAGTGATGTAGACTGTGATAAGGTAAAATTTTAAAATTAAATGAGACTTTAGGAAGTTGAAGTTTGATATTAATTTTACTTTGTCGCAGTCAGGAACGGAGGAATTACGTCCCTCCCTATTCATCCCACCCATTATTTCATGTGGCATTTTCATTGTTGAATAATGACCAAGTCACGCTTGCTCGCGCTCTCATGTAATTCCTCCGTTCCTGGCTGCGATACGGTAAAATTAATATCAAACTTCAACTTCCTAAAGTAAGTCTCGTTTAATTTTTAAATTATACCCAAAGGCCTTTATTTATTACCCCTGCATGAACGTTAATGTTTACATACACTAAGTATATGGATGGTATGTATAATGCTACGTTTACACTATGTTCCCGGCGGCCACGGCAATCTCGTTTGAGGCCACCGTGGACTAAACGGGATGGACGTGAGACAAAACGGGGGGACGGAATGGACAAACGTGACAGGCCGCGATTGCCGTGGATGCCGGGGCAGATTTTTAAACTGTCAAAAGATTTGTCACGGCAGTCACGGTGCGGATGTGAAACCTGGTAGGTCGTAGTAAAATGGGTTGAACGCAATAAAACGTGACAATACGTAATAGGCCGAACACACCGTAGTGGGACGGGAAGCATGTTTATTCCCTGGCATCTCACGGTCCTTTCAAGTTTTGTCACGTTCTGCCGCGTTTAGTGCGCGTTTTGTCACGATTGCTTCGCGGTTGCTGCGCGTTTTGTCCCGTTTTGCCACGTTTTGTCACAGTTCTCACGGCAAGCTAGGGTGTATGGTAGCCGTTCGTCGCGTTCAATCACGGCGCGTCTCGGCATGTGACGGTTTACGGGCCCGGCGCGCTACAGTGCGTTGGGTTCTACGACGGTCTGACACGGGGCGCGCGGCCTAGGAGGGAGTATATAAAAGCCGGGCCCGGCAAGGGAGCTTCATTCGAGTCTTAGCAATCGACGACACATTACTGCATCTTCAATACGAAGAGAGACGACCCAGGGGGGGGGGGGGGG
>JAVFBZ010190855.1:0-14547 GCA_032466195.1 Katharina tunicata
TGGACGTGTTTTTTTGTTGTTGTTACCATTGTGTTGACATGTATTTCTTTTGTTCTTAACATTGTGTTGACATGTATTGCTTTTGTTGTACCATTGTTTTACATGTTCTGTGTTTGTTGTTACCATGGTGTTGACATGTTTTCTTTGTGTTACCATTGTGTTTACGTGATTTGTTTGTTGTTGTTACCACTGTGTTGACATGTTTTGCTTTGTGTTACCATGGTTTTGACATGTTTTGCTTTGTGTTACCATTGTGTTGAGATTATTTTCTGTGGATATTTAAAAGTTCCTTTCCGCTACGAAAAACATTCATCACTTTCAACATATTTTCCGTTTTTAATCTTTGTCCTGCATCAAACTCTTTGTTTCCTTTGCTATCTCTCTAGTTTCTGTATTTTACCTAGGCGATATCTGCATGATTTCAGTATATCTATGTTTTCAGTTGTATCGCATTTTTTCTCTCATCTCTTTTCGATATAATCTTCATGTCCAATATTTAGCCGCTCCTTCGACGTTTCGTATTTGTGTTAATAACTATAACAAAAGTCAAATGTAGAATCGCAGTTTTTGTCGGTCATAAGAAATGACTGAAGATAAGTACCTGGTTTGTTCATTCTGAAATGTATGTTTTCGTCGCTTAGTTTTTCTTAATAATTTACAAACGACAATGATTCACGGATACCAGGCATTTGATCACATAATTTGTCAAAGTGCGTATTTTCGGTTAAAGAGTTCTTTGGCTGATGTAATTCTTTTGAAGCCCCCGACTTTCAGGGATCTTTAACCAAATTTGAAGTATTTAGCATAACACAGATTGTAATATTTGACAACTTATTCTTTGGTATATTTTTACTACAGTACATCGATGATAAATTCTTTTATTAACAATACTTTGCCTTATAAACTTTTGAAAATACCGCAGAAAACACGACTCTATATGCATTATACATATAAGTTAGAATATAGCTAGACATCAAGTGTAGATAAGGTACAGGAAACTCGTGACGTGAAGAAGGAATTGACCTAATTGATGTGATGTTTGGTGTGTCTATTTATCACCTGTGCATACCAATGTTTAGTTAATCGTGTTAGTTTCTATCTTACTACCTCCCAACCAAGGCAATATCTTAAAGATAATATTTCGTGCACCCATGAGGGTTCTTCATTCTGACACCCGTCATCTCTCTCCCTTATCCGTCACTCACCAATTTGGTCATGATTGAGATAAACTTAAGATATAACATCCTACACCACATCATCTGGAAGGCCCCACCCAAGAATTACTGATTTTGGCATCTCCAAGACACACAAAACACCACTGACCGGATCGTCAATAATAATCCTGTTCGACCAAACCAAAGACTTCGTTCTGCAAAATAAGAAACGAACTAATTCAAATTGGTTCCTTACTCGTTACGTTTCTATTTTGTCTGTCAATAACTCGTTAGAATCGGGCTAAACATAATTTCTGTGATTGTCTTCTAAATCGTAGAAAACAACTAGATAATATAGTCTAAAAGAAGTTGAGAACTCGTGTGTAGAAATTGTAATTGCTGTATTAAGTTTGCGGGGGTTATAGAGCCCGCTATTTTTGCAACGCCGGTTAATGTTGACATTAATTAGCGCTTGCCTTGGGTTAACACTTTAAGCCTGTGGATATTTGTTCGATGACTATATTATATATACGCGGGTGGTAGGTCGCATAGTCCCCCTTTAGTCTCGTAACAATATATTTTGAAGTATACGTACACAATCAAAAATTTAAGGTGATAAAATATTGTAAGTCTCTTATTTGCAGTTTCTTTAGTTTTTACAACTGTGCCGATTTTTTCGGTAATAATTTTTCGTCAGCTTTTAGCCGAAAGATGTAAGCAACCAAAGCTGTATGTCGGTGGAACAGAGCGCCTTTAACGTCGTTTTCAGAGTTATTTTACCATTGTCGTTTCGTTGGGAACCGAGTAGGAACCTCGTAAAAAACACTCTGTGGTCCACTTGGCCAGGAACTTAACTGAGCAACAAGGCGGTCACATTGACAGAGAACTGTACAATAATGTTGTATGCGCTATTACAATGTCGCATCTTGGAATAGCAAACAGTTCATTACGCCTTTATTGAAGCTTGAGTATTGCTAAATGTACGCTTTTATTGAAGCTCGAATATTTCTAAATGTTGGCCTTTATTGAAGCTTGAGTATTGCTAAATGTACGCCTTTATTGAACTTTGAGTATTGCTAAATGTACGTCTTTATTGAAGCTTGAGTATTGCTAAATGTACGCCTTTATTGAAGTTTGAGTATTGCTAAATGTTCTGATTGCATTGTGCAAGTCTGATGGTATCAATCACCTTCATCGTATATTCGCTTGCTCACATTTTGTTGTTTTCGCATTTAGTGTCCTCTAAAGTTCGCCTCTATGGGCCTTCGAATCTTTGGAACGTTTGCATCTGCACCTAACATCAACATAGTCGTGGCACTGAAGACTTGATAAGCGCTGTGGCCCCTACGAGCCGCCATAGTCTTTATTAATTAAAGGACCTGTACCTTTCCAGCAGTTAGTTCTACTATGTGTGACATTCGGGGTACAGATGTAGATATCTGACTAAATAACATACCAATCGCACCCGCTAATGTAATAATTGCGACATTAGCACGTAGGCCTACATGAAAAATCGAGATGACATGAGCGGTCGTTGTGATTTTAGCAGGCTCTATAGCGCGTCCTTTTTTCCACAGGAGTCCGATAAGTGCGGAACCATAATAATGTTATATAGGTCAAGAAGCCTCGGTTTCTTGCTTAACGACAATGATGTATCCTAATATTTGTCCAGTGTTTTATAAAAGTTTACCAGCCGATAAGGATTTGTTTGTTTAAAATGTTCATGATCTCCTTTTTGCTTGATATTTACCTTCGCTTTATGAAACTGTATAAATCGCTTCAATCTTGACTTCTTCTCGAAATCCCTCCAATCTTGACTTGATTTCTAAATCACTTCAATTATAACTTGCTGCCAATATCACTTCAATCTTGGCCTGTAATCTAAATCGCTTCATTCATTTTATAAATCGCTTCACTCAGAATTTGTTGTCAAAATGGCTTCAATCTTCCCAAATTATGCTAACAGTAGACAAGACTTCGAGACATCAAAACGTTAAAGCTCAAGCTTTAATTTCAAATCGTTTTTTTTTTCTGTCTCCAGATGCATTCCAACGATGACTAGCAGTGTGGTTTACACTTTACTGGTAACCTACTTTTGCTGCCTGTTTTTGGTGAACACCCAGGGTAGGTTATGGAACCCCGTTATAGTTAATTTATCTAAACATTTAAACACTTAGACATTTAACCCCGTTATATTGTCCTAGTTAATTTATCTAAACATTTAAACACTTAGACGTACAACCCTGTTATATTGTCTTAGTTAATTTATCTAAACATTTAAACACCTAGACATTCAATCACGTTCTATTGTCCCAGTTAATTGATCTAAACATTTAAACTTTCAACCCCGTTCTATTGTCCTAGTTAATTCATATAAACATTTAAACACTTAGACGTTCAACCCTGTTATATTGTCGTAGTGAATTTATCTAAAAATTTAAAAACTTAGACGTTCAACCCAGTTCTATTATCCTAGTTAATCTATCTTAACATGTAAACACTTAGACGTTCAACCCTGTTATATTGTCCTAGTTAATCTATCTAAACATGTAAACACTTAGACGTTCAACCCAGTTCTATTATCCTAGTTAATTTATCTAAACATTTAAACACTTAGACGTTCAATCCCTTTCTATTGTTCTAGTTAATTTATCTAAACATTTAAACACTTAGACGTTCAACCCCGTTCTAGTTAATTTATCTAAACATTTAAACACTTAGACGTTCAACCCCTTTATATTTTCCTAGTTAATTTATCTAAACATTTAAACACTTAGACGTTCAACCCCGTTTTGTTGTCCTAGTTAATTTATCTAAACATTTAAACATTTAGACGTAACATGTGCTTTAATCTAAACATGTGTTATGAAGTAAGTTCCCAGGAAAGACTTTGCATCTATACCATTTTAATCCTGCACTGCTTTTAATACAATTACGAAAGCCGCCCTGTATGGATGATTTTCATGTTACAAAACAATAAACAAATAACTATTTTCAAGCAAATATTTCATGGACAGCTTAATGTGTGACTTTATTGTGATTCGGGAATGGTGCACTTAGTTTTAAAAAGGTCGAAATCTATATATACGTTTTCAAGAAAGAGAATAAGCTATTTAAATCGCGTTGCTAAAGCTTCCTGTTTTTGGTTTGTTTTCAGGCCGCGTTGTCTTCCGAACAGAACCGAGTTTTCCGCGGATTTACCGAGATGCTGGTTCCGGAGTATTCGTGTGTTCGGTCAAAGCTTATGATAACACCAGCGGTGATGAACTGACCCAGTATAGACTAGCTCAACTTCCTGACACGACATACTTTACGATTTCAGAGGACACTGGAGTAATATCCACTTCAGGTGTCCAGATAACCAAGGGTATTGGGGAGGAATATCAGCTGCGAGTCTATGGGGTGTTAGCTGAAAACATTTACGACATGGCAGTCACCGTGAAAGTGGCAAGGCAGAACATCTTCTCGCCAGTCTTTGACCAACAGTTTTACAGGTTCTATATCCACAAAGGCGCTCCACCGCCTTCCTCAGTTGGAACAGTGCGCGCCAGCGACCAGGATCCCGATGACTTTAACAAAAATCTTGTATACTCCGGCTCAAACCCTGGCCCATTTTGGATTGAGAAATCAACAGGAGATATTCTGTTAAATGAAGCTCTACCTGCCTCGTTTCAAGGACTAGACTTTGAGCTTTCGGTATCCGACCAAGGCGTTCCGCCTTTATCTAGTACAGTACTTGTGACAGTGCTTTCAACATCATTACCAGGTATTGAAAGAAACATTGATTTGTTTGTTTGGTTGGTTGGTTGAGTCTTAGAGCTCTCATTAAGTTATTTCACTCATATGGCGTTGTGTCTGTGTGAAGGAGACCACTCTTTACTACAGCGGCAACACACAAAGTAAAAACAAGGTTATATTTTACCAGTAGAAAACAAATGCCCTCTGGCACACTGATTAACAATAGCAGGTATAATCCACTTTTATTCTATTGTTATTCAATGACGTATATTAGCGCAGGTGCACAGTACAAGTATTTCCCATTGTGTTCAGTTACCACTGCACCATTGCACCCTGCTCCCACGAGTAATTACATTTTTCCACCTTGCAAAAGCTGCAGTTATTCTTTCAATTAAACTGCCCATTCTATACATTACAACAACATAATGTGTACTAGCTACTAGTTCAGACTGCACAAATTTATCTATATTTTTAAATTGCCAAAATTACTATGGCTTTGAGAACTACATTGCTTTCGTGCTGTGGTCAAGTTAAACACCCTAGAAATTGATTTATTTGTCAGCTAAATATCTCAAGCTAAGAGAATACATTTTAAGGTTGTTTCGATGTAGCCTCAATCTATAAAACCTTGGCATTGCTAAAGGGCATATTAAGTAGGAAAGTGGTTGTATCCACGCATTAGACATGAGTCTTAGCATTGCTAAAGGGCTTATTAAAGAGGTAAGTCGTTGCATTCAAGCATTAGAAAGGAGCCTTAGCATTGCTAAAGGGCATATGAAATAGAAAATTCGTTGCATCCGACCATTAGACATGAGCCTTAGCATTGCTAAAGGGCATATTAAAGAGGAAAGTCGTTGCATCCAAGCTTTAGACGGGAGCCTTATCATTGCTAAAGGGCATATTAAAGAGGAAAGTCGTTGCATCCATGCTTTAGACGGGAGCCTTGACATTGCTAAAGGGCATATGAAATAGGAAAGTCGTTGCATCCGATCATTAGATATGAGCCTTAGCATTGCTAAAGGGCAGATGAAATAGGAAAGTCGTTGCTTCCGAGCATTAGACATGAGACTTAGCATTGCTTAAGGGCATATGAAATAGGAAAGTCGTTGCTTCCGAGCATTAGACATGAGACTTAGCATTGCTTAAGGGCATATGAAATAGGAAAGTCGTTGCATCCACGAATTAGACAGTAATATGTATCATGTTCTAATTGTTGACTGTATCCGCCCCCAACAGGATTAAAAGCACTCATTTCTTTATTTCAATTTTAAGCACCTCGTGACTTCTGTAACTCCATGACTGGTGGGAACGGAACCGTGTGCTGGAAGGTACCCGATATTACCGACAGCTACAGTGGGTTTCGGTTTACGTACGGCCGTGAATCGTCGGGTGCTTTCAAGGATATTACCATATATTCTGACACGGTCTTGGGAGACGAAGCCTGTGTTTCACCTCCAGATGTCGATACAGATGAACGCTATGTGTTCTATATCTGGACAACTAATGGAACCGAACTGAGTCAAAGAAGTCGCCAGGGGAGTTTCACGACAAAAAACAATGGCGGTAAAGTACTTGAAAATAGCTTTGATTTCATTTCTTTAGAATTATTTACCAGTTCTGTGATTTGATGGCTTCATACGTCAGAGTAAGATTATATTTCATTTACATGCTTGCGGATAAATCGTCATAATCATTTGAAAAAATGATCATCGAACAATTCTTAAGGGATGATTAATGATACTAAGAAGCATACGATTCCTTACTAGGGTCAATCCGGAGAAATTGTTCTTTATTATCGCCTGAAATTAAGTTAGAACAGTCTGTATGAACTAAAATCTGTGCAATATAACAGTGTTATCCCCCTCCACCCCGAACGAAAAGAAACGAACTACAGACCTTGCAAAACCATGGTTAAGAACCCACTACTTATATTAGTTCGGCCTTGCGAGTTTATTTGCTTATATATAAATTCCTTTTTCGATAAACATTTTTTTTTGTATATCCTTCATAATAATTTAATTCTTTTGGGTGGTTGTCTTTACATGATACGTCAATTACACTCGATGATGGCTTAACCCACGTGATAACTTTATATAGAATTTAAAACATTCACATTGCCAACCAGGACATTATTTTTTCGTCATTTCAGATTTTGTTCTGGTGGGTGCCAACTGCTCGGCGTTCAATGTGTGTAATCTGGTTGAACCTTGTGCCCATGGCGGTGAATGCGTATGGCGAGGCCAACTGAAATTCTCCTGCCAGTGTACTGATGGTTGGCAGGGTGAAAACTGCCAGACTCCGGACCCCTGCTCCCCGAATCCCTGTCGCAATTCTGGTGCTTGCATAGCACTGTCTGCAGATCAATATCAATGCGATTGTGGACTAGCGTTTTATGGTAGCGTTTGTCAACACAGAGATCTTTGTGTGGATATGCCCTGCCAAAACGGAGGATCATGCTCTAGAACTAGCGATGGAGGTTACTTTTGTAACTGTACCCAGACATACATTGGCACAAACTGCGGGGAGTTCGATCCGTGTCAAGTAAATCCGTGTGGTAAAGGCATCTGTTTAAAAAATTCATCATCTATCAATGGATTTTTTTGCAAGTGCGATGATGGATATTCTGGAACATTATGCAATATTGAAAACCAGTGTGTGACCAAGCCGGGATATTGCCGAAATGGGGGTACCTGTCAGGACCTGGGCAACGGTTATGCGGTGTGTTTTTGTACAACCCAGTACACTGGACGACGATGCGAATCATTTAATGCCTGTACTCTGGACATTTGCCAAAATAACTCGACCTGTGTTTTTATGCCAAATAATCAGTACAGGTGCTCGTGTATGAGAGGGTTCTACGGCCAGGAATGTCAGCATTATAATATGTGTACGGATTCTCCCTGTTTAAATGGCGGCACTTGTACTAACACCAGTTCATCTTTCACTTGTAAGTGTAAAAACGGTTATTCGGGCAAAACATGTGACATTTATGACCCATGTCATGACGACCCTTGTGAAAGGGATGGGATTTGCAACGTTATCTCAGAGGTGGATTTTAACTGCACCTGTACACCAGAGAGGTTCGGTAAAACCTGTTCCTATATCAATTCTTGTCAATTGGAATTCTGCAAGAATGGTTCTACTTGTGAAAATACAACGTTATGGGGCAGCTTCTTGTGTCACTGTGCTGGAGGATTTTACGGACAATATTGTTCGAAGTTTAACCCTTGCTTCAGCTCACCTTGTTTAAAAAACGGCGTTTGCGTCAACATATCTTCTGTCGACTTCAATTGTACCTGTCAAGAGGGTTACGCTGGTAAGACTTGCTCTTTTAATGACCCCTGTATTTCTAGCCCTTGTTTCAATAATGGTCGTTGTAAGGCTGTGTCTAGTGTGGAGTTTAGTTGTTCTTGTCATCCTGGCTTTAGTGGCGCTCAGTGTGAAGTTTATAACTTCTGTTCCACGGACCCATGTGGTCTGGGTGGTGAGTGCCAGTTGACTTTCGACACTGGAGCCGTAGCCTTTGCAGGAGACGACGATTCACCTTTCAAGAACGTCTCCAATTTTTTCAAGTGTATTTGTCAAAAAGATTATACTGGAGTGTTTTGTGAGACGGCTCTTGGCGCTTGTCTCTCCACTCCCTGCCATCAAGGAGCCACCTGTCACCTTTTAAACGAGGGATTTATTTGCACCTGTCCCGATTGGTATACAGGTAACTGGTAGAAGTTTTCTCCTCCACCTGTTCCCTGCCGACTTATGTTTAGAAATGTAGAGCCTTGATACCCTCTGTCTTCATCGGTATTCCGGATATATTTTGGTTGCGACATCTGTCTGACCCTTATAGCCACCGACTCACATGTTATCTTGCTTTATATGATATATAAACTTGCTCTGTTCACTAAACGCAGGTGGGCTTCTTGTTGCTTTACCTTAGTACATCTCTTGCTCTTATAAACTATATATATATATATTCCATGGGATTCGATACGTAGATTCTTGAGGCTGCTCTTTGCGTATTCCCAGCATGATTCCATAATACCAGAACATATCATGTATATTTAGCCCTGTCTTTATACTGCAAGGCTTGTCCAACCTCTTCCACATTCTTCAATAAATAGATTTCAATAAAGAGGATCTTTAAAACCTATCCCTCTATTTTATGAAAGTTTTAGGAATGCCACCCGAGAAAACACTCATGCTAAGCAGACTGGCTTATTTACCTAATACGCATTAGTAAACATTATTACTATCCTAGTTATTCTTTAGCAAATCTGCCTTTGAACGCCTCGTTCGTTGACATATTTATCATCAGAAACGGTTTACGTCTTAAATAACCACAGATGTTTTAAATACACCATCAACATGGTTTTAGATCGGATTGCGCTTTTGCTTGTACATTACGTGACACTAAGAAGTACTTCCGATTATCTTAAATCATTGTTCTCATCATGAATTCAAATTCAAAATTGCTTGTGACATGCATTTTATTATCATCAAGAAGTAAGTCTAAAACCATCTTATACTGTGAGAAAAACATTTAAATAGAAACCAATCGACTTAATATCTATACTCTATGTTCAAAATGTCCAAACCTGTATTAACACTCTCCTATACATACTTTCGTGTGCTTATTTTAGGTGAACTCTGCGATACAAAGATACCCGACCCGCCGTGTTTCTCTGATCCATGTTTTAACGGGGGTAGCTGTGTTGAACAAGGGCTAGAATTCACGTGTAACTGCAGTCTTGGATATCAAGGCAAAACATGTGAAGAAAAGGGTAAGTGCGTTGTTTAGAAGTGGCTAATTACTCTAGGCTATCCTCCAGTGCGCTATACAGTTTCATTGGCGGGAAAAGCTCATATTTACTGAGTCTGAAGGCGGGGTTTGTGGAACTATATTTCGAAATATTTTTAAAGTATGAAAGTTATAATATTTATATATGTCAATTTATTTTTAAAATATCGACTCAAATAAACTATACAATAATTTTGTACAACGAATTGTATATCCATACGTTCCAGACACAGCTTGTAGCTCTTGACGTCCGGTTGTTGTAACTTGACAGTAATTTGAAGTCGTACATTGCATTGTCCGCGGTTTCCACCCTTAAGCCATAGACAGGAAAACAAGAATAACTGTGTCTGGATTCAAACTGTGTCTGTCAACCAGTATGTCATCAACAGGCTCAAATACTTACTTTGCTGTCCACAAAGCTGCCGAACCTTCCTTGTCGTTCCTTCAGAATATTCTTGCAAATTATGAGCCTCATTTCTGAATTCCAGGAATGTAGGTTAAAGTACAGAATACGACATCACTTGGTACACGTACATGTTGTCGCGTTTGCCAGCTGTATTTTAGGCTGTTCTGAATTATTTACAGACCGTTGCCCGGCTGAAAATACGGAGGGGGCTTCTGGGTCATACGCCTGGCCAAGCACTGCTTACGGTATTCTGGCTCACTTACGATGCGATCTCGGCCCAGAGGGAAAGATGGTAGTGAGGCGATGTGGTGCCGTGGAGGGCTCCGTCAAGTGGTTCACAGCGGATGCAACCAACTGCACTAGTGTAAGTCGTGTGGCACTTTAAAAAGATCAACTTACAAATGGAAGTCATCGAGAACTGAGCTCCGGTGTTAAGTATTGTGGCTTACAAATTTACTCTGCTTATGTGCAAAGTCAGTCTACGTTATCCTTATTGACACTTATATGTGTGAAGTAGAACTACTAAGGTAAAAAAACCTGCTTGTTGGTTGTATTTGATAGTTTGTACCAAGCTTTGAGCAAGTGTCAGAAACAAATCCCATTCCACATATTTGTAAATTGTTATTTAAGGAATAAAACACTTTAGTCACTTGTATTAATTGAATCGCACGCAGTGTTTCAAACACACAGCATCAATAGACAAATTGTCTGATTGAATTGCGTAAAATCGATCACATTATTTTTTATTACACAACTTCAATCAAAGAATTGTCTTATTCATTTGTGTCAAATGAATCACATTATTATCTTGAACACAACTTTATTGGACAAACTGTCTGTTTCACTTGTGTTAAATGGACCACAGTATTATATCCTGAACACGACTTTAATTGACAAATTTTGCAGTTCAACACTTACTTATGTAAAAAGTGAAGCTTGTGAGATGTACGGATTTAAAAATGACGATTTCCCATATGTTGAGCTGTGAGTTCCATGAGAGTACGGATTTAAAAATGACAATATCCCATATGCTCAGCTGTGTGTTCCATGAGAATACGGATCTAAAAATGACAATATCCCATATGTTCAGCTGTGTGTTCCATGAGATGTGTGGATTTAAAAATGACAATATCCCATATGTCCAGCTGTGTGTTCCATGAGATGTATGGATTTAAAAATGACAATATCCCATACGTTCAGCTGTGTGTTCCATGAGAGTACGGATTTAAAAAGACAATATCACATATGCTCAGCTGTAACCCATATGCTCAGCCGATCCCATATGCTCAGCTGTATCCCATATGCTCAGTTGTGTGTTCCGTGAGAGTTTATTAATGCGATCATTATGTAACATTTTCTGTTTCGAATGTTTTAAAATTCCTGTAAATCTTTAAAGTTGCTCTTTTCGCGTGAACCTATTTGTTGCATTTAGTTGTTTCTGTAGTAATTGTGTGGTTTTTTTATAAAGTATTCCTTTCACATAAAAGAAAAATCTCCAAAAACGAAATTCCCTTCGTGTGAAATTGCTTTATCGCGACCAATGGATCAGAGGGAGGTTCAGGTACCTGCATTATTTTAAAACGTTTATTTAATTCCAGAAGGATGAAGGTTTTGCCGCAGAACAGTTAGAGATGTTGAAAAGCCTCACCAGTGATCCATCCAAGATGAGCCCAGATGACGTGGCTGATGTAACAGGGCAACTAGAATTCCTCTTCGAGTTTTCTTTACGGAATGAGAAGGTAATAATGTATCCCGTTATATATTGAGTATGATAATGTTTTTCTTTAATTAATGTTTGTTAAGTGTACTATATTCAGCCTTGTTTTCCTTAGCCGTCTGCCCTCGTGTATTTTTCTTCTTTGGAGATGTCAAGTGCTATACAATTAAAATAGACCGTAACATTTTTCTTGAAGGGAACGCGAATTTGTGTTGTGTTACAAACCATTCTATGTCCTTCACTGTTGCTTAAGGGTGGCCGTATTGTATATTTATAGCTTTATTTTCAACATTATTTTGCCAAGAAACCCGGAGAGTTGACGTACCATAGTAAACTACAATCATCTACTTGGCTTTGTATTTATCGATCAATATATTTCTGGTTATGAACTCATCTAGCGAGAAGTTTGTGAAATTTGGTCTGTTTTAAGAATGCATCTGGCGAGAAATTTGTGAAATTTGGTCTATTTTACAAACATCTGGTGAGAAGTTTGTGAAATTTTATCTATTTTATGAATGCATCTGGCGCGAAGCCTGTGAAATTTGGTATATTTAAAAGGCTTCTGGAAATGTTATAGGCCGTAGATTCAAATATTTTGATCATATATCTGTAATATACAGAGATGAAATTGTTCATTTGAATCGACATTGAAAGCCTTAGTAAATAATGTTTAATTTATCTTCAATTTGATTTTATATGAAACTACACTTTGTTTTATACGTTCGGTGTAGATCGCTAATGCATTGACTGAGGTAGTCAGTAATGTGATGGAGGTTAAAGAGGACGTACTGAGGATCAGCCAGAACAGGAATCACAGCAGTCAAAGGTGAAAAGTATACCCACTTGTGTAGACAAAACTCTTTGAGCTTTCCGTCCGTTTTGGCCCTTTCATATCGGAGAGAAATGCTTGAATTCAACATCAAAATTAATTAGCTTTGGAAATTGGGAAGCCTTTTCACAACATAAATGTAAAATATTTGTTTTTTGAATACCCATTAATAAAGAAATGAAAATCGTGCTTTATATTGACACAATTACCCATTCTAAAATAGGTTCTCCCTGCCGTTGAGTCTTTGACTCTTTTAGCGTGACAATTACTGTGATTCTTTGTACACGCAGGTTTTGTAGAGTTGTCTCCCTGTAATGTCTGTGTTGGTCACCACAGACAGACTTTGGTTAAATGTCCTCTTTAAGGTTGATTCATTTGTATGAAGTCTGAGCAACATTGCGACGGGGAGTCAGTGTCGCCTGAGTTCAAATTTATTTTATTATAATTTCGGTACCGACAACACAAGGCCCAAAATACCTAGCCCTGCAATAGTAGTCTTTTTTGTAATAACAACGAGAGCTAGAAGACTATTTTCAAATCGTATTAGTACATTAACATGCAGAAAATAACTATAAAAAAACCCAATAAAAATTGTGTTCGTAGGATGGTGGAGATGATAGGCAATTTCACGTCCCAGGCAGACATCTCCGCTGGTCAGAATGTAACGCTGGTTACTGAGAATATCAACGTCATTGCGCTAGAGAAGGGACAGGGTGTCTCGGAATTAGTCTTTTCGCCTTCTTTTCTAAACAACAACAACAACAAGAAGGAGGTAGGTTGTTAGACATTATTAGAAACCTATGAGAGATACGGGTGTGGTAATAAACATAGACTCATTTCACGAAGCGACTTTAACCTAGCATAAACGTAATTACCTAGACTACACTATACCGTTAGTACTTCTGGTGGTTATGGTAATTACCTTCAACTTACGCCAAGATCGCTTTGTGAAACAGGAGCCAGGTAACTCTGTTTAGATCTTCTAATATTTTCCTACTGAAATTAGTACAACCAGGGAAGAAGAGAACATTGGAATTTCACGGAAGGCAAATTCGTAATTCCGATGAGAAAGTTTAGAAAAGGCCTTGTGACTCTCTAACCAATTCCAAACTTCGTATATCCTATACACATGTATATATTTGTCTTACAGCCAAATGCCACCATTGTACTGCCACTGGATGTTCTAACGGATAACACGTCCAAAAGTCAGAGAATCGAATTCGCCGCCTTCAAATCAGCTAAATTCTTCCTAGACAATTCGACCAATGAAAGCACAGATACAATCGTTCTGTCGGCCAGTGTGACAGGGAGGACGATTGCCAACTTAAGAGAACCGATCGTCATTAATCTACCAATGAATGAGGTAAAGTGTTATTCGGAAATTCACAGAGTTCACAGAGCTATTAAAGGTTAATTTCTAAACGACACATATATATCTCCATTAAAATTATATATATTTGTGTCGTTTAGAATGTGACCTTTAACATTTTTTTTTTTAGTGATACCACTCTCTTGGAATGATCAAATTCTAGTTCAGAAAATTGGAAAACGTTCTTAACGGCATTGCTATAATTGTCATCAGCTTAAGTAGCTGTGTCAACTACCTATCTCAGGGGTACTGAATGCCTCTAATCTAGATTAGCTAACTTATCCGCAAATTAGCAGAATGTCGGCTAGTTAAGTGGTCTATCCTGCCTGTATTTACTGCTGGCGAATGGGTACCGCCTGTGCCAGGTTAAGGGAAGCGGTAGACTCAGTTTCTTGTGAGGTGCTCTTTCTTAGCGTTAAATAGATTTAACTACACTAGTGTCCAAAAGAAACGATACCAACTTGTTTCAAAATATTTTGTTACGAATTGATTTTTGTAATATGAAAACATGCCAATTCGTATTGCACATCCCAAACACA
>JAVFBZ010190877.1:0-14544 GCA_032466195.1 Katharina tunicata
TGTGACGTCAGTCTATTGTTCCAAGTGTGGGTTATTTTTCACGAATTTTATAGTTCTGGATATTTAGACAGGTAAATCTGTTTTAGGTTATAAACATGTCCTCATCATCGTAATACATTGTAACAAAGAACGGAAAACTTGTTAGCTTTCTGCTTTAAATATTCCAAAGGAGGTCAATATGACTTCCAATGGCAAAACATTTATTTTATATGAGAATGTCGTTTTAAGAGTACTATGTTCGTGTAACCTTACATGAAGTTTGTAGACTATAGCCTTTGGCTAACAATGCTACACAAATGTTTTGCTAAGAGCAGAGACGCTTCCCAATATGTCACTGAATAACCCCAGTAAACTTATGCAATACTCTGACAATGGAACCAGCATTGTGGATTCGTGAATAATAATCTGCAGTTGGCAGATAGGGGGCTGTGGTTTAAATCAGAATAAACTCTTGGCTAGCGAAGATGGGTTTATGTATTGTGGCTTATTTTGAAAACCCATGCCAAGAACTGAGGCACTAATTTTACAAACTTAAAACTTCGAATATAAAAGTTTATATTTCGGCCAGTCTGTAATGCCATCTTTAAAAAATTAGTTAATAATATTTTATAGAATCAGAATTATTTCGTGTTTTGAAGATGGACCACAAGTCAGGAAATGATTATTTTCAACATTACAACTTCAATATTTCATTTCGTGATTTCTTTTCGCCAACCATGTCTTACCGTATACCCATCCTATAACTATACTCTCACATATAGCCACAACTAGAATGGTCAAGAAGCTGGAGTACCAGTCTACTATTTGGAATGCGTAAATACCTCCCTGATAAACAGAAAAAGAAAATACATGTGTAAATGCTGTGTATGTTTATTCTAGTATGGCTCGTTTCCACGATTACAGCAACAGCTTTAAGTGGGTCCCTATATTAACAGCATATGTTTTTAAATGAATGATAGCTTCTTTATTTAGTAAGTTTACAACGTTTCGGTTAAGTTTCTAAAACTGTTCGTAAGATATCGCCTTAATTCGCTGTGTTTGATTGGTCGAAATGCAGCACATTAGTTGAATCCTTGAGAGGCATTACAATAAACCATACCATGTGAATGGGCTTTCAGTTTTTACGTATGCATCATTAAAAAGAAGGCTTTGGCAATACATGTAATACAACCGTACCTGCAAAACGTTGTGGCTTAAAACAGCAGAGCACCGGAGCATAGGAAGCTATGCACGAAGATAAATACATGTATAGGTGCACATGACCACATATTAATGTTCTCATTTTCACTGCAAAACGTTCCTACCTGTGTAATTAATGGAAGCGTCAACAGTAACGAAATGACGATCACCGCTAAAACGAGAATCGGTTGATGTCTCTTCAGCGATTTTGGATACAGATCTGTTATTCCTGTAGTTACTGTCTTTACCATAGCAAACTGAAAACAACATGCGGAAAGTTGTAGGGTTTATTTCACAACAAAATTGAATATCTTCTTGAAACTTTTTGGTAAGTGTAAATGTTTCTGCCACTATCAACAGTACTCTTAAAAACTCTTAACAGGTGTGTTAATGGATATTTCCCGAACAAAGAACCAGGAGAATATTTTATAGCTTTCAGCAGTGGAAAAAATCATTTAAAACTCCTTTGCATCGTTTGGAGAATCTGAAACGTTCGGGACTTTTGTGACTCTGCTATAATAATGGATGTTTAAACTTGTCCTGGCATTTTCTTGGTTTATGTACCTGGTTTTCTAGGAGTGTGGTTTCTTTCAATTTAGTTTCACCGTAAAAAAAAAAGTCTCGTTACATTGATTTATGCCTAGATAATATAAATATATAAAATGACATTTTCATTTTGCACGCCAGTTTATAGAAGAAAACAAATGCGAATTCATAATGTCCCAGTCTTCCCATATTCTTCGCCATGAGTGTATTATTTAGACAATCTAGTTTCAATTTGTATACTCCTATTTACCAAACTGATATACGTTGCTTATCTATCGAAGTAAAGAACCAAATGTCTGGTATGGATTATACATACCATATTCTTCTTGTTTTTAATGATAATTAATCTATTTTCACTGGAACCAATATTACTGGATTTCTTCTGTAATTGCTGTAACTACTGCTGTAAAGAGGCTGCTAGAGAATAGTTCCACATCTTGTTTTAGCCCGTGGTCTATATTATCACTGTTAGAAGGTGCTCGGGAAAAGGCGTCTGCTGTCAACAGATTTTTACTTGGTGCGTCGAATACGAGATACCCATGAGTCTCATTCTGAATCTCTCGATTCTACAGAGGTATTATAACCAAGGCCTTACTCGCAAGTAAGGAAAGTGGTGGTTGGAGGTGATGCCCAGTGCCGCCTCTATTTGCGCGTACCTGGACACTCTTTCCACCATGTAACGCGAGGCATAAGCTATTATGTTTGTATCGTCCATCTTGTTATTTCTGTGAAATTATTGTATGAAACCGTATGAAGATGCTTCGACAAACTCTGGTTTCCAAACTTGGACTAAAATGGGTTAATACTGGTGATGAGCAAAATTCAGAATAAAGGAATGGAAGGTTTGTTGTTGTGCTGGACTCCGTACCCGTACAGTGTACTTTGTAAGGGGGTTCCCTTAAAGGCTTTGTTTTATCAGTTAGATTGTGAGAGAATTTGCCCAGCTGATCTACCATTCCCAGGAATCTAAGTATCTCTGATATATTTGCTGGCGTCTTTGCCTGATCCGGTCGGATACCATCGGCACTGACCACGTGACAAAGGAAGACAGTGTCTTTGGAAAATTCGCACTTGTTGTTAAGCTTTATACATGCTGCAGACAATGTGTTTAATATTGCATTCTAGTTGTGTTCTCGCGAACACTGATGTGTCATCCATCAGACACAAAACACCACCTAGCGCTTCAAGCGTAAGTTTCTTTTGAAAGTGTTCTGGAGCTGAACTGATTCCTATTGAAACACAATCGTCCAAACGGTGTTATAAACGTAGTTGGTAAGGCCGATTCTTGGGATAGAGGGATGTGCCATAATCTAAGTGAGCATCGAATTGTGAATTATTTTTTTTTACTCCATTGAGGTCGGCTAAAATGTCGTCAAGAAATCGCAAGGGGTGTGTTTATCTTCACACACTTTCATTAAGTTTAGTTAAGTCTACATCTATTCTTAACTTGTGTGGTTAACGGAAGACCACCAATCCAGCACATTGGTCTGTCGGTTTGTCCATAAGAGATATAACACCGAGTTCTTGCATCCTGGCGAGTTTTTTTTTTAACAGCATAGAATTAAGGTAAGGTTATGCGACGAGGTGTATATAAGGCGAATGGTTGTGCATTGTCTTCTACGTTTTATGTGATAGTCTCCTTTTGTTTGTCCTAGTTCTGTGAATAATTGTGGATAATTGTGATTGTTATTCTTCTTTTCCGACACTTGGTGAATTCTAGCGATGAGATCAAGCGTTTCAATTGCAGGGCGACCAATTAGTAGGGATTCAAGATTGGGAACAACAAACACTTTTTGACTAACACGTTTATTTTCCTTTGTGGTCAAGGTTGTCAATTGTCTGGGTCACCGTGCATCCCCGCCCCACCCCCAGTTTTTTTTCATGTGGGTGTCCTGAGTGAGAATAAAGATGTTAACACGAAATACCCTGGGCTAAACGTATAGTTTTGGCTCAATGTTGACAGGTACCAAAATATATATTTTTGCCCCATAAACTTTTGGGGGTATGGTTACATTACTGCATGTCATTTTATTTGCATGTAATGCACTGATTGATACAGGAGATACATTATATGAAAACACGTTGCTTTACCCATATGTTGATGCATATCACATGCATATAGGATGAGTTTTCATTCCACCAGAGTCTAAGGGGCATTAGGAAGCAGTTTTTGTTAATTTTGTTTTTTGGCAAAAAAATGATGAACTTTCAGTGGTCGACTCTCAATTGCACACTTTATGAACAAATGTTGCAGTTAATACTGACCAAAATCCAAAACATGAATCATTCGTCTAAATCAATGCACCAGTCAGTCCACATTATAACAAACTATCGTTAAAACACACTGCAGATTCCTCAAAAAGGAGGACAATCCCGGATTGATAGGCAAGTACATGTATTTCCCGATACCTTTGTTTTCAATCCGGATTTGCTAAAGCTCTCAGCAGTGTTCCCTCATACATTTAACTAAACTAGATGAAACAGTTCAATGTGAAAACAAAGAATGCACTGTAATGACAAATTGCGCAAATAATACTCATAAAAATCCAAAACAATTTATCATTTGTTTAAAGCAGTGCATCATTTATTCCACATTATAACGAACAGAAAAACAAACTGAAGCTCTCCGCAGTGTTTCATTATACATTTAACTAGACTAGATGAAACAGTTCAATATGAAAACAAAGAATCGACTGAAGTGACAAATTGCGCAAATAACACTGATCAAAATTCAAAGCAATGAATCATTCGTTTAAAGCAGTGCATCATTTATTCCACATTATAACGAACAGAAAAATAAACTGAAGCTCTCAGCAGTGTTTTTTAATACATGTAACTTGACTAGTTGAAACAAAAACACGACGACTGTTGCAAGTTGACCCTATGTAGCCCACGGCCTTTGTGTAAAGTGTCCTCAGTTCGTACAATTTCCACATTTTGACATTTGTTTTTGGTGTGATATGGCGATTGTCCGCATCCTTAGCATTTGTATTTTGATCGAGTATAAACAGTTTGTTTCTGTTTTCTTGTTTGAATGGGCCTGAAGCTAATCTCCTTCAAAACTGTGAAGCTGTGTTTGTTATTGTCTGACTTTCTCAGATTGTTTTGCTTGGTTACTACCTTTCTCGAGTGCCAAAGTTGCTTCTAGCAGCATTCGTTCATTAAGGGCTTTGTCAAGTATTCCGATAACTTTCACATCTATGATAAGTTTACTGTTTAATGTCCGCATACACAGTGTTCGGAAAGACGATACAGCGAAGTAACAAAACAGTCTACGGGATATCCTTCCTTGGATGTCTAAAAAAATATATTTCTCGCTTGTAGGATAAATTTATGTTTTACAACGGAATGTTATTTCCGTTTTACAGTATTATAATCGTTTGCTAGTTCAGCTGTCAAGTTAAATGACGTAGGTGTTGTATCACCTGCTTCGTCTCCCATGAATAATTAAGAGTTTTGACTTAAGTTTCCCGGGTTCCGGTGTCATGCCTAGCGCCTGTACAAATCTATCAAAGCGCCGTATCAATTTAGACCAGTTTTTGGCTGGGTGAAGTTTAGCTCGGCTGGAGGCCGCTGTTGAAACGAAACCATTTGTGTTTCAAATCTGTAGTAAGCTCACGATAGCTTGTCGCCTACAGTCCGTTGTGGGTTTTGATATCCCATTTCTGACACCATGTCGGGCTATGAGCTAACTAGACTTACTTTAGTAGCTACGAATAAATAACACTGGTGAGACTTGTCGAACTCCATAACACCAACTATATCAATTGTTTGAACGATACATCATAAGACCGTGGAAGTGGTTGTTTCAGACAGGATTCGGTTTGCACAAGTTGATGTAGCATATAATTAATTCATCAGAGCAGACCTTGAACTGTGAAAGTTTATCTCGATCTACGTAGGTGTCGGTTTTGACAGGTTTCGCTGTAGTTCAGAGATCTTTCTAGTTCAACTTCTGGTCGGCAGTACTGAATAGTGTGATCCTCATTGAAACGCATAATTTAATATCTTTGCTTTTTCTCTGTATTCTTCTCGTATTATTGTTCTATTTTGTTGTACTTTGGAGAAATATATATATTATATTATACTCTTGGCATTTTTTAAATGTTACGCGAACATTATTAACATTCAAAGGGTATATTTTCACGTTCTATTTACCAGGTAATATTCCAAAACCCCTGGAAACTAGTATTTTCCATGAAACTGTTTTTTTATCATTCAATCTGGGCATTATGTTGTTTCCATATACACTTGATATATATGATATCAAGTCCACAATGCAAACAATAGCTAACATACTAGAAAACATATCACATACCTTGTATACAGCGCAATATCATTTGGAAAACAAGAAACAACAATCTACCTGAGTGTCTAGACCAAGGAAAAGAATGAGTAGAAAGAAGAAGATAGCCCAGAGATGGGGAACAGGCATGGAGGCCACTACTTGAGGATATGTCACGAACGACAACCCGGGACCTAGGAGAAGGATTAGAAATAGCTCATCGTAAACATCTTTCGAAACAAATTTACTCAAATCCAAAACTTTAATTGTAAGTTCAACTGACTATTACATTGAATTCAAGATAAGACTAACACTAACACTTTTCTTAGTTATTTTGTTAAATGAGGTTTCAATTCAATGCATTCTATCAATTCCAACTACTTTGCCGATGAAGAGGATTTATGTTTGTAACGGTACAAACCTGCAGTAATTGCTTCCGAGACTTGTGTATTTGTCTGGTAGGCTATACAACCAATCCCGGCAAACACCACAGCACCGCAAAGTATGGCGGTCAACGTATCAACCACAGTGACAATGATAGCATCTCTGTAAACAATTAAGCTAAATGTTACGTGGTGCTAGAATTTAAGAAAGTTATTTTATGCTGGAATTGAATATATTTATTTTACTTGTACATATTATAAATGTTTCGTTTTCCTAGTCAACTAAATATTTATTCAGAAATGTAACCATCAATAATTCATATATCGCTGTCGATGATCCATTAAATACCGACACATATGTAACCCTTGTCGGTAGCTAACTGTTTTAACTTAAATGAAATAAAGACATTGATAAATGCATTATTGAGAAGTCGGTCTTGATTGTCGATATAGATAAACAGCTTATTTATATATAAATAAAATGTTAAGTAGGCTAGACATAGTTACGATGCTATGAACTCTGATTTCGAAAATAAAACTGGACAGGAATCATCAAAAGAGATCGTGTTGGATTTCGAACTGGACTGTCCATTGGTTGGGTAGGTGGATTATTCAATTATGTCTTACAAATTTTATTTTAAAACAACATATGATATGTAATTGAAGCAACTCGCCTGAGACAATTATGATGAAATGGGTTATAACTGGATAAGTTAATCAAAGCTCCCCAACCAGATCCAACCGAATAAAATACATGAAGGAATGCCTCCAGCCAAGTCTGCAAATACAAGCGGTTCCATTAAAGTAACTTACGCACTCACAAATTACGGATTTCGTGTCAAATGAATTACAGACATTTACCCCACTAGATCAAAATTCGAACTCGAATTTTAGCACGATTTCTCCTGGCCTTGTGTCAATTTGATTTTTTTTAATTCCAACATAACTATTTATGGCCATACTTCAAAACTTGTTAAAATCGAAGCGAACAGAATTTGTCGAAAACGCTTATTTTGGATGGTCATGTGACTATAAAATATAATCAAAACCATAGAACGGAAGAAGCGGTTTTTAACTTATTCAATCACAAATATAGCAGTTATAACACTTATTTAGAAAACAGAATGATAACTGTAATGTAGAAAACAAAGTTATTACTATAATGTAGAAAACAAAATTAAAACGATAATGTCGAAACTTCATCAGTATCCTGCAACTGTAACGAAAACAAATATTTTTCTATTTAAATAACAACGGAACAACAACACAGAAAATGCACACTATTATCATCCGGTTTAGGGGATCTTGTATTCGATTATAATTTGAAAGGGTGTACTTTATCAAAGCGTCCGTATCTAAGGAATTATGTAATTCTTGCATATTTTCTTCTTCAGATTTAAGCAAAAGCTTAATTTTCACCAGAAACATCATCAATACTAAACGATGTATGCTTAATATAGAGTTAGCAGTACCATTCCTCTATAATTTTACCTGGAATTTAGTAACCTGTTCCCATCGTGGTGTTATAAAGTAGAGCAGACCGTCTGTTGACCCAGGTCGAGTGAGTAACCAACAGAGTAGAATGATTAACAGAAAAAAGGGGGTGGTGGCAGTCAGGTAAACAGCCTATAAACAAACAACGGTAACAAAAACATTCAATCTGCATACAACTATCACAATAACAAACTAAAGTCAATCTTCGTTTGATGGCTTTATACTTCTATATTTTATATACGCCACCTTACATATAAAGCTTATAGACATTTCCGTGTTCCCGATTTTGGAATATCTTATGTGAAGCATCACGGCTTTTAGGTTTTAGGTCGAACTGGTTAAGCAGGAATGTTACAACAGAAAGAATTTAGAGATCCTGTACAAATCCCATATGGGATCATCATATTATATTGTACTATAGCACTAAAAAAAACCTTTGCAGTAGAAAGAAGTCATTTCACCGTTCTAAGCTTGTTTAATGGTGATTATCGGTTTACAAAAATATATATCACTCATATGACACAATTCAATTCTGAAAATGTTATAAAGCTGAACTGTGATGATAGGCGTGTGCACTATTGTCAACACGCTAAATATGTCTCAGAACATCTATATTTGGCTTCGTCGTACATACTATTCTAGATGAATCGATGCCCTTAAAAATGCACAGATACACCAGGGCAAAGGCCACAGTGATGGCGAGCAGCAGATGCCAGCGAATTTGTCCCGGTTCGTCAAACCCTGTGGAGATATCCAACACATTTAATCTGTCAACACAACAACATATGCATACAATTACCCTTTGATATTCACTTTAAGGCCCAGTGTAAAGTACAACGTTATTACCCATGAGATACAGAACCGTTTCGAGGCTCAGTTGGCAGAGCATAGTAAGACTACCGAGTCCCTGAGATGAGCCACACATTAGTTAAAGGTTCCAGTCCACTATTCACCCTATGATAACTTCAGGATTAGGGTACTGTTGTGGAAGTTATCATAGGGTGAAGCCTCGTTTCCAATAGCTGCGTGGCAAATCACGGTGTGGTTTTTACGAGGTCTCTTTCCGGGTTTCTATCACACACCGGCAATGCAAAATAGTCATACAGATCAAATACAAATGAGTACGAAGTTAAGCATCAATCAAACGAATTAAGAACAGCTTTATGCAACGGAGTTTTACGTGCATAAAACTCGTAGTAAATAAAGTTGTTTGAGTTTGTGAAATTTTTAAAAAAAACTTTTTAAAAAGTACGTTAAATGACATAGGATACATGTTTAAGTCAAATACTTCACCTCCAAAATTCCTCTGTTGATAAAGACTGATTTGCTGAGAGTGTCCTAGAATCATTCCAGGAACTGTTGTGGAAATTATCATCAACTAGAGGTACACATGAGTTCGTATTCCAGGGATTGTTACACGTGACCCACGGTAAGACAGGTACAAAAGACATCACCAAGAAATAGAGGGTCCAGGCCAGTATCACCATACAGTACAGGAACCCAATAAAAGACAGGATAGTGATCGATATCCCTAATCCTGTTTAATGAAATTAAATCAATTAGTTTGTTTACCTTTAGTGTTGTGACTCTTGTTAATTCAATAACACGCATATAAGAGTCCAGCTTCTGCGACAAATTGAGATCAGACAGTCAACGGGTAACCAATCCTAGAAAAAAACTTTATCAAAAGACTGCATACTATATCAGCTGGTCATTTGGCCTTCTCACGCTTACTACAGCTAACTATTAAGGACAAAAGTAAAAGTTTATGGTAAAACGATCTAGGAACAAGGGGTAAAAATACATTGAAATACTGACCCGTGGTCTTTGCCTACAATACTATTGTTGTTAATATCGAATTTAGATAGTTTTATCGGGAAGACAGACCAAATCCAAACGTGTCATTTGTAACTTTGCAAAAGTTTGACATCAGCAGAAATTCAGTTTATCCGAGTCCAAATTTTAATGATCCTTATTAAACTTTCTTTTTGTACGTAATCACTGCATTATTATGCTAATCACTGATCACGTATGAATGAATGTACGTTCCCGTTCTGTGATATATATGTAAGTACGTTCTGGCGATGACTACATAAGCTGGTTGAAATAAAAACTTTCCACATGACAGCTTCAATATTCATAGTTTCATTTTTTTATTCTCCGGTTTCTGATCTGTGATTGTAAGCTTCATTTAAACTTTCTCAAGTTTATAATCGTGTACCTTTAAATAGCGGGCACATATCGAAGACCAGTAGAGGACTAAGCTGAAAATACTGGCCAAACGCCGTCTCCATGGAAACCACAGGTATCCCAACCACAATCGCAAATAAGATGTAAGGGATGAGAAATGCTCCTGCAAATGAAAACAATGCATGTGAATTAAATGTGGTAAAAAATTCATCGTGAGTATTAATAGCTTCTATCAAATTTGTTTATTGTACAATTTTAAAAACAGGTCTAAACATGTTTTAAAGTTCAAGTTTCCAAGATGGATGTTGAGACTTTCGAATTTAGCGTTTCGATATTAAACAGCTGAAGCTCATAAGATAATGCACTCATTTCTTCATAACCTAGTTGGTAAAAATATATTGCTTATATCTAGATTGTTTCCGGGTTCATTTTACAATGAGCTGGAAGGGCCATTTATTCTTATAGCCTTTCAACATACAAAAATCGTGATGCAAGGTGTTTTAAGAGTTTGTCTTTTCTAAAATAATATCCACCTAGATCCGTAAGAATTGTTGTGATTCTTACGGATTGGCAGTTGCAACTGAGACTTGAGTGCATTGCATACCCCCTGGCTTGAAATTTAAATTGACTCCTTTTTTTAACTGAGAGAATCGTAACCAATTGTCGTCCATTAGCTTATGAGTTCACTATCATAATTGTGCACTATAAGCTGGAACTGGGTTTGTTATTATTGGGTTTGAACTTTATAAACAATTGATTCAACTCCTCGCTATGCTGAAAGTCAAGTATTTGTATGGCACACAACTGGAATTACTGCAGAGAAATTGTACAGTATGGTGGCCTGCTTTTCTGTACGTAAACTTGTCAGTGAACAACAAACTCACGTGGCAATAAAGTAGTTTACCACTTTCAAGCACACAAGCTAGTCCTAGTGGCTCAGGCGTTTTGTTTTTCTGAACTTTGGATAATGACTGGCGGCCAACAACCAACATCTGAGATCAACCCATAAGGCAACTATTGCGTTATGAATATAAACATGCATAAAACTGCCAAATCAATCGTCAGAGGTGAAACGATATGACCACCTCCTTAACCTTTTCAATTTCTTTAAAACACATATCACACTTTTAATTTATCAGTGTTTTGAAATTTGTCGCAACAAGTATACACGCAACTTTTACAGCTTGGCGGTCGCTGACCTGTGTTTGTTGAACCGAAGCCAATTTTTGGCAAACATAAAATATTTCACGAAATCATTGTTACGTTAATAAAACGCCATCTGTGCCCATTTAAAAAATTCTAATGAATCCTAATCTTCAATTTGTCATCGTTTACACTTAACTTAGCAGGCAAGCATATAGGGTTGTATGTAACATACATATATTCTCAACTTCATTTTGACTGAACAGAATATATAAAACTTCATCTCAAATAATTACATTTTGCATAGGCTTATGTGCAGTTTACAATATTATTTCATTACATGGAGAATTAAACTTATTACAAAACACATGACATGTAATAACACAGCTGTTAAGCAACATATTGTATTATATATTAAAAGCAGATATTTGGAAAACTTTCACTTACTTTCACCAATCTTAAGGGTGATAGACACACAATTAGACCTCTGCAACCATTGAGAATATAAATATTAATCTAGATTTTAAATACTTATTATTATTAAAATTTAAATAAGGGGGTAAGCCTTATATGATAAAAGGCAGATATTTGGAAATCTTTAACTTCTTTCCAGCAACTTCAAAGGCGATGGAGTCACCATAAGCAATCTGCAAACCCAGCTAAATATATAAAAAAAAATCAGATTTTAAATTTTTATTATGGTATATTTTCGCCTTTTATCTATAAGGTTAACTTCTTTTATGTTAAAAGCAAATCTTTGGAAAACATTGACCAATTTCCAGCAACTTCAAGGGTGATGGACTCACAATTATAACCTGTGCAACTACTGATAGAAATAAAAAGCGAACTTTGAATTATTTATTTTTTTAACTTTCCACCTTTTAAATATAAGGGTAACCCTATTATGGCTATAACTATTTTTTTTTCTGTTTGCATATACGGATACAGGATTGACTGCAGGAATCGTAAGCTTTGTGTTGTACACTGAGGCAAACCTGGTTGAAACGCCCTCCGTTGGTGTATTTGTTTAGAACATATTTTCCCATATTTTTTTTATAAAAAAAAAAACGATTACATTTATTCGTACTATCTTATTTTTGCAAATACTAAAATTGCATTGGATTGTCAAATGAACAAGAGGAAATCTGTTATGCTGTTTGGACCTGGTGGCCTCATTATATGAAAAAAACACATATGTAGGAAATCTATGGAGTATGAAGATTCGTAAAATTACAACATGAACCGTGTCCAATAGATTAAGACACAGACACTTGTGTGTAGCGTGTTGTCGCCGATAACTCACTATACTAAACCGTTGTATGTAGATATATATATAAGATCAGCTAGATACAAGTGTATGTGATTAAGGCAACCAACCTCAACACTTACAATAAATACACAATGGCGCGACGGGACACGGAAACGACTCCAAACAGAACACCACACCAAATCGCCCTGTTGATGCCCTTTAGCACAGAGACCAGGGCACAGGATGCTCCCACCCAACCACCCGCTACATTTTCGTTTTACATTTTCGGTTATCATTCTTGCAAATAAGATTTAACATATAAGGGTAATTGTGTATACAAATAAAGGTAAATTTATTTGAAATACTGGTGATTTTACAAATAAGGGCGATTCAACAAATACGGGTTCAACAGACGTGCACAAACCGAGGCGACATATTTGTCCCTCATTGATTAAACCAGAAGTGATGTTAGTCCCAATTACAGGTGATTGTCCAACATTACTGTGGGGTGAAACTGGTTAAATCCAGACAACCTCGATACGACGTTATCCTTGTGTGCTGTTTATAGCAAGTAACTTTATAGAAAATTAGGTTGTACTGCTGGACGATTGTTTCTGGGTTTTGTTATGCCCTGTACAGACTTCAAATTGAATCAGCCCTTTGACAATTTTTTCTATCTGTTTAATTTCAAATCAGTTGGTAGTAAAATTCATGACGATTAATTCGCCAACGCCCTTTTAGCGGAAACAGTACTTCGAAAATAACTGGGATGGCGTGTGATTACATTGGTATAAGTCAATCTCGAGAAGTTACGAGCCAATTTTAATCTGACAGTATGCTTATTAAATGTACTTTATCCTGTTCCTGTACATTAATCTTCTCTGTGAAATCAAACTGCTGACAACACTTTGATATAGGCCTACGCGAATTCGGTTTTAACACAATGACCTCTTTAGTCCCGTATTCGTTGCATAATGAACAAGTGCATTGTGTGGATCGGCGTTCGTTTTTGATCCGCATCAAATAATTATAACTCTCTTTCTCTAACCAACGCAAGCAAGTGGCTATCTGTTTATTGTTGTCTGGCGACGATCAATGTTATGGCCTCTGCAGTGCCTGCCTACCGCTTTCCGGCGCACCAGACAGCTGTTTGTACCTAAGTGTAATTATGGAGGGCCAAATTTCCATTTAATCAAAAGTTAGAGATACCTGAAAGATATTCTTAGGTAAGATATTTGTTTTTAATTTTATGTATAACATAGTCTCTAACTTTCTTTTTAATGTCAACGATTCGATATATATTACTAAACCATCGATAAATCAACTCGTTATAATACTTTGCCGGTTGTCAGAAAGAAACCAAAACTACTGAACTTACCCCCTCCGTTGCGCATGGCAAGATAAGGGAAACGCCATATACTGCCCATTCCAACTGAGAAACCGATAAGTGACAGGACAAATTCAACAGGCCGTTTCCAATGTCCCCTGTCCTTTGGTTTGAGCTCCATGTTTCTCTTTTGATCACCGTAAGTAGTCCTGTTTGGGTTCACAGGGCTTTCCTGCCACGTTTGACAGATACGTTATTGTAAACTATACTGTCCAGTGGACAGAAAAGTGAATAAGTTAAAAATTCGACTATAAAATGTTGGAAAATTCCATTGGATGACATTTAGAAGACGTGTATGTATTCAATGCGCAAACCAACATATGCCTGTTGAGTGCGGGGCACAAGCTGTGACAGCTGTTACCAGCAATCTGCTCACGCGAGATTTCCTATGTCCCGCACGTCAGAGAAATATCTTGCGGGACATACGAGATCTCGCGTGATCAGATTGCTTTTACCAGCTAAATAGTCAACTAACTTTCTGGACAGTTTTCAGGTCAGCTAGCAATAAAAGCAAATTCCAGCCGAGACTTCGAACATGCGCCATCCTAATCAATATAAACTTCGAACCAGACAAACATGCAAGCCATGGAGAGTGTGGTTATATAGAGGGAAAACCTCTGGAAACTATTGAACCATATGGAGGCAATATCATTCCACGATTGAGTTGTTCCAATTATTTTTGTTGGCA
>JAVFBZ010190888.1:0-14543 GCA_032466195.1 Katharina tunicata
AGACGGTGTCCCTTATCCAGGTTAAATCCCTGTAAATCAATTCAGATCAGAAACGTCAAATAAACTGGGAATAAAGTGCCAGCGGTTTAATTGATTTATGAGATATTACTTTTTCCAGGAGGTAAGTATTACTCACATTCTAAAATAGAGAATCAAAATCAACCTGCCGTCGAGTCTTTGACTCTAAGGTATTGAATGACCATCTCGTTGTTCTGCTTTTTTCACACATTGAATTGAATTGGCCTTGCAAGATCTTTTTTCCCTGTTTAATTTTAAATCAGTTGGTTGAAAATTTAGACAATTCATTCGCTAGCGCACTTGTTTTGCGGAAATAGTATTATGACAACATGTGGAAAACGGTAACCTTTTTCAATATATATGATCCCTTATTTACAGTGCTTTGTTTGGCAGATATTTGTCTCTAAAAATCTCAACAAATCAAAATGCTGCAAAGTTAGGGAATGCCCTAAAATCGTTACTATAAATTGTATCTTGTTAAATAATCTTTAAGCACCTATCATTCAAAGTGTGAATCGATGTATTTATTAGTATTTAATATAACAGTTGTCTACTTGTAAAATATTTGACATGATATTGTCCTATTGAAAACCAGACCCACATTCTCAGTTTCCTTACACGTTTTTATGAATTGCAAAGTATAAATTGTCTGTAGGACAGATTCATAGCCATTTGATTATAATTACAAGTAAAGCGAAACTATTTTTAATTAAACTGGCAGCAAATAACTTCAAAATGGGCATATGGGCCTATAGATGCCTATATGGCCTATATCAACCCGCCAACATTGCGTTCGAAAGTGGAGGTAACAGATACACAAGCAAGTTCCGTACCTGTCTTGCGTATTGATAATATGTTGATTGACATGCTTTAGCCCATAAGTTGGTTCGAGCGGACCACAAATGATTATTGGCGTCGAGACAAAGTCCACTACTTGGGTTGTGAACCTGTGGAGAGAAAAAAATGAGAAAAATCAAGAGTTTGTTATATCCTAAAAGATTCATCTGCTCGGTACGTTATATATATATACAAGGTTCATACAAAACAAGCACAAATAAATTGAGTTTGTTATTCATCAGTCGGCGTTATGCAGCCATACTTCATGTAGCCCAACATATCACTAGGTGAAAATCGCTTTAAAAAATTAGCAACTTTGGTAAAACTGGTTATTTAATTAAACTGGTGAGAACGAATATCTCACAATCAGGCTGGTTGTAATCAAGAAATCATCATTATTATGTGCTTTTTGACTAAATATATCTAAATACATATTGTGTATTTTAGCTTTAAAGCAAAAATTTGTAATCCCGAAAAACATGGGATAATCTGAGAGAAAATGGGGAGTTGACAGGCCTACACACAAGCTTAGATTCAGACTCTCCGTCGCAGTGGCGTAGCTAGGGTACTCTGCGCCCGGGGGAAACACGACATTTTTTGCGCCCCATCCCCCATTCCGAAATCGAAATCAGGCCCCCATCCTTTTTGATGGCCCCAAAAAGTAATAAAGAAAGAGCTTTTCAGCGGTATTTCAGTAACGCTGTGGCGTCCAGAAATTAGACGTCATGTGCTATAAAATGATTGTTACTATCATGCAGTAGGGCCGCGCCGTGGAAAGTATGGCAAGCAAATCGAGCCGTAATTATTTAAAGAGCACGGTTATAGTACTTACATACAGTCATACAACTATGCAAATTATTATAAGGATTTGTAAGTAAACAATTAGCAAGCGTGCATGGTTTATGAAAATTATATTTTTAAAGAGGAGATACACGTGGGGTCGATTTCCTGACTAGGGCTACAGTTGGTCAGGACAATTATGATGATAATACAAAGAATATGGGAGTCATTCACTAAAGTTTTGAAGTCATAAATATTGCTCTTGCGTACAGAGGCAACGAGCACCTAACTTAGCTCTTGGCGTTTCTACATATCGTGGGTTATCAACTTATCACTTCCAAAATACACAAGCAATATTTATGGGTTTCACTTTGCAATGTCATCTATTAATAATAACTCTTTCTTACTGGTGATACTTTTTTTTACAAATGGCACTGTGAATTTAAGTCTATTTTAAAGATTATTAAAGAAAACTGTTTTGTTTGACCTCAAAAAGATGCCTTTCAAGCTTTGGATGCTGCGAAAGCGTCAATCACTTCATCAAAGTTCAAGGTGTTAAGGACATCCTTTTTATGCTCAATAAAGTCAAGCTGCTCAGGCGTGTCTGGCACATTGATGTTCGGAGGAAAGTACATAATAATTTCAGGATCACTCACAGCTAGCAACAGATACGCTCACAGTTAGGAACATTTATGACCAAATTCTTTGTGGAAACCGAATTGTTATTGAACGGGCACATCAGCAAATAGAAAAGGGCCCTAAGCAAATTCGTCGCCTTCAGAATCCTGTAGCTATTTAAGGCCACTTTTGGCCAGTTGGCCACCGCGGTAAATTAGAAGGGCGTCGAAGGCATTTATTTTCTTGAAGTTTGATCTTGTACTCAATGATATTTCACTTATTCCATGATTGTGCGTTGCCGGTTCGATTCTATAGAGAAACACCGGGAGGAAACTCGTAAAAAAGACATCCCGAAATATCTGCAGCCACCGGAAAACTTACTTCATGTAATTAAATGCGAAACGGGAGAGAGGAGTGTTAAAGATAACACGAATTTCGCCCGTTTCATCCTTGAGATATGTCGGTCGCGATGTCACACCCTTCACACTTTTTCAATATTGCGTTTTTAAAGTGCATTTCCGTAAAATATACTGTAACTGTTCCTTAACGGTTTATTGGCACACAACCTATTCAAATTCTCTGGATGCATATACACATATATACATTTCTTATTTATTTATTACTTTGATTGGTGTTTTAAGTCATACTCAATCCGGGGTATTTCACTTATATGACGACTTTGCCTTGCCGGTGTATGGTGGAAAACCGGAAACAAACTTCGTAAAAACCACCCCGCGATCTCCTCAGCCACCGAAAAACTTCCTTAATATAGCTAAAGTCGATAGGGCGATTCGAACCTATACCGGGCACAGTGGAGAGGACTCAGCAGTCCAACCCTCCACCAACTAAGTCACGGCGCGAGACTATACATTTGCTCAAATCTAGAGCCATTCAACAACTTGCATTTACATCAGAAGCTTTTCAGTACAATGTAATGCCAATTTCAATATATTCTTACCGTTCCCCAGGCCAAAGCGTCCCTGTTCAGCACATTCAGTTCTGGCCAGATGTTGTCGATAAACCAATAAAAATCCTTACATTTAAGTCTTTCTTTTAATTTTATCCTTTCTGATAAATCGCCGACATTCAATTCCTGGTAAAGATATAAAGGACAACCGGCATTAATAAAGAGCCTTAAATTGGAATACCATTACCAAGAGTTCCTTATAAGTCTGAATTAAAATTGTAAATGTGCCCGATAAGCAAAAATGTCAACAACAAAAACTGGAAATGTGTCCTTTGAGCATAGATGTCCAATAAAACTGAAAATGTGTCCGTTAAGCACAGATGTTCAATACAACTGAAAATGTGTCCGTTAAGCACGGAAGTCCAATAAAATTGAAAATGTGTCTGTTAAACACAGATGTCCAATAAAACTGGAGAATTGCCCGTTAAGACCAGATGTCCAATATAACTGAAAATGTGTCTGTTAAACACAGAAGTCCAATAAAATTGTAAATGTGTACGTGAAGCACAGATGTCCAATAAAACTCTAAATGTGTACGTGAAGCACAGATGTCCAATAAAACTGAAAAAGGGGTCCATTAAGCACAGATGTCACCAACTATTATGCCCACATGGCCTATAAATGTTTTGATAGTAAAAGAGCGCTAGCTCGCCCTGCTAGCCAGAGACCCGAGTTCGAATCCTGGTGAAGCACATTTTCTTTCTCTACATTTACAAATATATATGCAATTTGCTGTTATTGCAGACAGCCAGCTATATCCGTAATCAATTACTATAAAGGTGACCAACAACTATAGGGCCTGTGTCATTTAACCAAAAACTATTCAGGTGTCCAGCAACTTTATGTCATTTAACCAATCATTTCCTCTAATTATTTATACTTTTTGCTTCGGAAAAGGGGGAACCGGGGAGGAGGGAATTTGGCTCTGTTATTTATCAATTCTCTTACATAATATCAATTCATTAGTTATAATTAATACGTTAATGAATAACCGTTTTGTTCTAATTGAGCATTTTGATTCTACTAAATCCCCAAATCAACCTCTTAATTAATAATTAACAATACACTCACCGCCATTCCTTTAAAATTATCGTAAACAATCTTCTTGCAATTGTCCGGCATCCAGACTTCAATTGCTCTCTTGTAGTTGTGTGCCTCAACTTGTGCGCGACCCCCCGGGAAAGAATAGGGTTGAGACCTTGCGATATGTCCTATGTGCGAACACGGCACATGAATCAACCTCCCTCCACACAACCAGACCTGGAATACGGAGAGCATGAAGGGAGTTGATGAGCTTGTGTTTTGATGAGGTCGTTGACCAATAAGGCTGGCAGCACCAAAACTACATCTTTCAGTTCCAGTTTTTCTTTTCCCACACAATAATAGCTATTAAATTGCGAAAACACCTAAAGGTAAAAGCTTGCAAAACCTACGAGCTACTAAACAAAAAAAACAAACAAATATCTATTCGTTTGTCTGATTGGGACAAAATAAGGCTATTTCAGCCTATAGGGTGACGAAAAATCACAGTTTAAGTCAATGACATCAAACAGTCAGTAATCAACCATTACAGGACGCCACATTAAATCACCTTCCTGATCCCCTTCGCCCACAGCGCACCACCAGGCACAAGAAGTTCTCGCCAACCACCCGTTAAACACAGACAATTTTTTTTAATATTTGCACAGGCCCTGGCCAGTCAAAAAAAAACACACAATCAGTGTAAATCAAAACACGTTTAATTAATACAAATTGAACTGTTAATAGTGCAAGACCCCGCCATCAAATCCTGGATTTCAGCCTCTTACCATCTTCGATAACTAAGGGTTTTATTCCGAGCTACTCTACATTGCAACCCTTGGCAGACCGAACATGTGTAAACGGAATGTACAGGGGCGCCCTCTTTTAAATGAAGTTGACAAAAAATGAATACAGATCCGTAACGCTCCGAAAACATTTACTATATCGCCCTTTTGAAAAAAAGAAAGGGCAAAAAGACTTGACAGTCGTGTAAGTTTCATTTTGAAAAAAAAGAAAGGGCGATAAGACAAGACAGTCGTGTAAGTTTCATTATTGACAATCGCCCCCTTTGCGACTATAGTGGAGTATTCCCGTAATGTTTGATCTGATTGGGCCGGTATTTACATCTGGCGACTCGGTGCCTGACAATGACGGTCGTGGGTTCGATTCCCGCAAAAGTCTCAGCCTTCACAATTTTATGAACTAGAATCTGTTCAGTATCAGAGTGTGTTTTCCCAAAAAACGAAAATACTGTTATAATGTCGATTGTAGAGTACCTCGGAATAAAACTCTTTGGACAGCGCCTTACCTGCTTAACAAGATTTAACAAGAATTAATTTGTTGTGTGTGTAGTTAAAGTATATACATATAATGCATTAGTCCTTCATATAACATATGACGTCACTTTTTGGGATAGGTGTTGAGATAAAGGTTTAATGCGGTACGCACGAAACGAAACCCAGCAAGGGTTGTTTCGTCTCGGAGGGGTTGAGAAAAAAATCCGTTTTATGTTTTTTGTGATTTTTCGTTTGTTTGAGTGAGGCTTTACGACCTACTTAAGGTCATTTCACTGATATCACGGCGTGTCAGCCCAATCCGTGGAGGAAACCACCCTACACTCATATCCAAGTCCGACTTGGATATGATCCCCTGGTCAGTGCTTGGAATTTTTAACGATGTGAATGATGCTTTAGCCGGAAGGACTAATTTATTTTATATGGCTCTCAATGAACATGCTCCTTTAAAATCTAAACGTGTGAAATATCAACGTCGACCGGAATGGTGGAATGATAGCTTAACCGCAGCTGTTAAAGCTAGAGACCGAGTAAAACGTGTATATAATCCTTCACTTTTTAAGTCTCTGCGAAACAAAGTCGTGCACCTAGTAAGACAAAGTAAACAGAATTATTACCTCACACTTCTTGAAAAGAAAGAAAAGGCTGCCAGAGAACTATGGAAGGTTGTAAAGGACATTATTCCACATGTATCCCATAACTTTCCGTCTGAGATCTATGTTAACGATGATACCCTGACTGATCCAGACTCCATAGTAAATGCTTTTAACAAATATTTTTTTTCAACAATTGCTTCCAAGCTAGTTGATAAATCATGCGATGATTTGTCTGTGTCCATGAACAGGCTTAAGGATTACATTAACAACAAATTACCCGAATCCTGCACTTTTACTATACCGGAAATGTCTGAATATAATATGTCAATTGCTCTTAAATGTGTCTATGAAAATAAATCTGAAGTAATAGATGGTATTCATCCCCAATTCATAAAAATATGAGGTGAAAGAATTGAATTTTCTCTCACCAAAATTGTTAACCTTTCTTTAAAATCATGTACTTTTCCACATATATGAAAGGAAGCCAAGGTAATTCCATTGTTTAAATCTGGCTCCTTAACGAAGATTAGCAATTATAAGCCTATTTCAATTTTACCTATTTTATCAAAGATTTTAGAAAAGCATGCTTACAAGCATCTTTATGAATTTTGAATGTCACATAATTAAATTAATGTTGTTCCCCCAACAGTCTGGTTTTATAGAACTTCATTCATGCCAAACTGCCCTCACAAACATAATAGATAGAGTTTACCAGGCTGTTGACGATGGGCACTGGCAGGCGTAGTTTTTATTGATTTTAGAAAGGCCTTCGATTTAGTGCACCATAATCTACTTTAAAGTAAAGTTCAATTATACAGTTGTTCAGTATCCGCCATGCAATTTTATACCTCTTATTTAACTGGAAGATCACAAAGATTATGTATCAAAGGTCATACTTCTGACCAGTGTCCAGTATATTATGGTGTTCCTCAAGGATCAATTTGTTTTTCTGTTTTTTTTCTCTTATTCATAAATGACCTGCCTTTGTATACAAATATGTCTGCAACTGATATTTATGCAGACAATTCAACCTTTAAGGTAGTGGGTAAAACCATACCTGAAGTTGAAGCCTTGCTGAAAATAGACTGTTTGTCATTATCTACTTGGAGCAAGGATAACCACATGTGTATTAATGTCGATAAGGCCAAATGTATGGTTATTACTACAAAACTAAAGCGATGTCGACTTACTTCTGATACACTTGATGTAAAACTAAATAATGCACAATAGAAAATGTAATAAATGAAAAGCTATTAGGTGTAACTGTTGACTGTAATTTATCGTGGTCCAGTCATATAACTATTGTAGCTAACAAAATAAAAAGACAACTTTTCTGTTGAGAAGAATTAAGAAATGTTTACCTTTGTTTGCTCGAATTTTGTTTTACAATATATTCTTCCAACCTTTGATTACTTTAGCACTATTTGGGAACACAGTTCAAAATGCAACTTAGAGTGTCTTATCAGGCTAAAAATAAATGTTGCAAGATGTATTTTAGACGCATATTTCGATTGTTCATCAAAAGACCTATTTACTAAACTTCAATGGCTTCGCTTTCCTTATAGGGTAGTTTGCCAGGAGCTGATATTGGTTTATAAATATGCACGGACAACACAGTTTCACAATATTTACAAAACTATTTTGTGAAAACATCACGATTTCATCAAAGAAATCTAAGATCGTCTTCACTTCAAACTTTATATGTACCAAAATGTAGAACTAATTTTGCTAAACGAAGTTTTAAAGTATCTGGTAGTAATTTGTGGAATGATCTACCGCATGAAATAAGAACAATAAGAACAGCTAAATCTATAAAATGTTTCAAAACTTAATGCTTTGATTATCTGTTTAGCAAATTTATATCTAGTGGTGATTTTTATATATAATGAGGAATTCTATATCTCAGATCTCAGATCTCAGTTTTTATGTAATTGTGATTATTATTATTATAAACGACGTTAGCAACACAAGAGAAAAATTTTCAAATACATAACTTCCTGATGCTCCTTAACTTTGAACTTGAACAGAAGTTTGATAACGAAGCTTCTATAATTATAGCATGCCGCTTGACCTAAACTCTTGTCACTCTCTGCACTCTTTTAAATCTAATTTTTACAAACATCTTTTACAGTGTTTATAACACATTAATTATTTCAACATATAATATACATATGAATGTCAGATCTTTTTTTAATATCGTCATGTTTGTGTACATTCGTTCCTGTCATGTAAAGTTTCATCCCTATGGAAGATCAAACTTACTGGTTGAAAAGGTTCCGAAGAAAAATAAAGATCATTATTATTTTTATTAACTCAGAGGTATATATGCGGTTGTGATATTGTGACACGAATATACTTACTCTCCATGACATTTCTAAGTTTTCCGCGCCCCACACGTTCATCCCCTCGTCATACGTGCCGATTTCATCAAAGTATTTACTATCGATAGCAAAAGCCGCTCCAACCATCACTGTGCCTCTAGCAGAGTTCCAAAGAGAGAGAACATTTGTGAAATATTATAAATTTAAACCACAAAACCAAATCCTAGTCTGATTTCAATGTAGTTGAGGGTGGTTTGAGAGTGAAATGATAACTGTGGCGTAAAATCCTATCAATCAATCAATCACACCAGCAAGAGCAGAGTCAATTCACTCGATAAATGATGTGTCGAGAGTTCCAGTTGTAAATACAGCTCAATGGGCGTGAACTGGGTAAGTAAGGTACCTCATACACTTCTAATAATAGAACGATTAAGTGCAATGTATTATGTTTTTATTTAAATGTTTATATTTGAGTGACCAATTAGAGGACAGATGACTGTTGTAGTTTAGGTAACGCCTACATATCATAAGTGACCAATCAAAATTAACCATTGGGTCCATTTCAAGCGGGGGATTGAAACCAGTTTTAAGGAAGTTAATTTAAGTAAAGTGAGGGGAGTTCAAAGCAAGTTACTAAGTAGAGAAAAGGGAAGTTGGGAGAAAGCTACAAAGTGCAAAGGACGGAATTTGGAAGTCGAGGACGAAAGAAAGAGCCAAATAGCCAAACTAAGGTTAAATTAAGTATACTGAATTAGTAAGTACGCGTGAATTCTTGAAGCTCCAATATTGAAAACTCTGTAAAGGTCTGTAAAGCTCTGTAAAGGTCTGTAAAGGTCTGTAAGTATCATTTTATAATTATATGTTTCGTTGTTTTAGTTATTTATTTCCTTAAATATTAATAAGACTTTATTCGATTCGCCCAGAATATCTTATGTTATTTGATTAATTTAATAGATCTACTGCATACTGCGAAGTCTGGGTTTGAGATAGTTGTAGATTAATTCAGGTAATTACTAGATTAAATAATAGGAATCAGAACAAGGCTGTAAAATTAGTATTACTTAACAGTATGTTCTTGACAATCTGAAGAGGACTTACTTTTAACACAATAACTATAAGATAATGATTGCACTCCAGGACTTCATCGTGTTAGAGCTTACACATGAATAATGTCAGTTTGCCGCCTTTTCTTGATAAACTCAACACAAAAATCAATTTATAAAAACTGTCAGTTACCATTCAACATTTTATTTTTCTCTCTTTGTTGGATGGATTTCGGGTTTTACACCTTACTTTAGGTTCTTTCACTCGAATGACCGAGTGCCAGCACAATTGCATGGTGACGAAAATCACCAACACCACTGGCAAGAAACAAGGACAAAACGAAAAACGGGACTCCACGACAAATCAGCTTTAGGTTACAAATAAAATCAGTAAGCGACAGGACCAAGATACTCTCGCCGATCATCCGACTGTTTTAGTACTTCTAAGTCTACTGGCTGGTCCAGGAAGATAGCGAGTACAGTGCATGTTCGATCAGTCCGTAACAGTAAGGCTAACGCAACGCATTGGAAACCCTCAACAATCCTATCTGTCTTTGTACTTGTGATTAACTAAATGGCAAGGATGTATGTACATTGTTTCTGGCAGATATACGATTGTGTGTATCAAATCAAGTAACAGTTAATAGGATAAAAAGGGGAAGCAATTCCAGTAAGCCAAAAACAAAGACGATGAGTCTTGGTAGAAAAAAACTTAGAATTTTTATGGTGTCAATATGTGTCATTTTGTCTCTCATTATCTTTTTACAGACATAGGCATAAACAGTAAAAACATTGTACCAGTATCTGTATGGTGGAATCGTATCTAACTGTTTGTGACTATATGTCAGAAATAAACTATTATTCTATAAATAGCAGCCAATATATTTAACAATAATTGTTTGCCTATACATGTATTAAGTTACATGCGTGCCAGACCATGTGGCTGAAGGAAGCCATTGTAAACGCATCTTCTCGAGACATGGCGAGGCCCGACGTAAAACTCTATTCCTCCCCTTGCCACGTTTACTTATTATTTCTTGTCAAGCCAGGAGGAGTTATCTCTCCTAGCGCCAGTCCCGGAAGTCGTTGAATAGCCAATGGCATGATAGATAACAAAAGAGGATTTATGCAAAGATGGCGGCCAACACTGAGGTAGACGAGTTGAGAGATACGATAAACAAATTTACAGAAGTAAGACATAAGTTTGGCATTACAGCTCTAACCGACAATCACAATAAAGCATTGACATCGTTGCTAGAGAAGAACGATGTATTTGTATGCACCAAAACGTGACATATACAAATATGTGTAAAGGCGTATTCGATTGGACTATGCGTTTTAGCGATTTTACTTTGAAGTTTTTCCGACAGCGAAAGCTGGGTATTTGTAGCAAGGTTTATGTCAGAACTGTGTGACGACATAAGAATTGCCTAGGGAAGTTGCTCGTAACGACACCTGCAAAACATTTACATGACGAAAACAGGACACCAAAACAAATCGGCATCCTGATGCCCCTTAGCTCACAGAGGGCCATGTCACGAGAGGCTCCCACCCAACCACCCGCCATAATATATTGTGTGGTGATCGTAATAATCACGTTCACTGTAGGTTCGAATCGCCCTTTCGACCTTCGGTAAATAAGCACAGTTTTCCGGTGCATGGCTGCGATGTAGTTTCCAGGTGTTCCACCACACACCGGCAAAATGCTTTCAAAATCGCGGTGCCCTTTTTTTACGAGGTTTATCCCGGTTATCCACCATACACTGGCAACGCAAAGGTGTCATATAAGTGAAATAGCATTGAGTGTGACATTTAACGCGTATCAAAGGAAGAAATATACATTTTAAGATAGCTTAAAATGCATTTAAACTTTTAAGAAATATATCAATAAATAATTTCAACACTTCGAGATCAAGACCCTTCAAACAAGAGAAAAACAAAACCAGCATGTCAACGGAATATAAGTTATGAAAATTCATAAAGAAAAATTGTAATCTACTTACTCCAGGGGGTCTGTTCGTGACTTTCCTTCTGTTTGTTGTTTTCTCCAGCTCTTCTCAAAGAAAACCAACCTCCAGTCAAATCCATATGCAACAATTCTGTTTTCATAAAAGTTATACTCGAAGCTCTCGGCGTGTATATAATCTAACGCTGCCATGGCAATGGTACGGCGATCTTTCTTGATCTCCATTAACAGCGGCGGTAACCTTATGTAAACAAAATCCAACCATAAATAACAAGATAAAATCTTAGAAAAGACAAAAGTGTCTAGACGACAACGTTCAGATAAGTAAGATAAAAATCCGGAAATCGCGACAGGCGTTCCAACTGATTCTGAACGATTGATTGTTCTCCGAAATAAATAAGAATTTTCAAAAATAAAATAGGTATCAATTTACTTGATTAAAGCTTAACAATTAAGATAGCGTACAGTTATACTGTTATACAGTTATTGGTGCTTGGCGTCGTAGTGCATAAAGGTTTCGCATTGCCGTACGTATTTGCTTAAAGCGATAGGCTCACAAAGTTAACACCGTATCTCAATATAAAGAATAAGATATCAACTTTCAGATTCCGCAGGGTGAATATTTTTGTGATGTTTTACGCGGAGTTAGAGGCCGTTGAAAGATCAGGTAAGTAATTTTAGTACAAGTCGCCATTTTCCTGCTCGCCACTTTGTTGTGACGTGTACTGTGACGTGAATTTTGACGAGCTCTTTTCCCAGGAGGCACAAAAGTATATCATGTGGGAATTCCCCTCGGACAGTTACCGGATAAACAACCTCATAAACACTGATTCAGCTGGTGACATTTCGTCGAATGACGAGAGCGGGCGCATGGCCAAGATGGACTGGTGTCGTTGTCAGTTGATTATAGTCACTGCTCGATTGATCTTTTGATCAGTCAAAGAAAAATATCAGAAGTTAAAATAAAACAGGATCTCGAGATACTTTTATACACTACCACATCGATACACAGTATATGTATAGCCTACATGTATGTTGTAATATAAACATGTGCGATACACTATTATTATTATTATTCTTATTTCGGTAACCGCAATAGGTATAGTTTTTATATTTGGAATATATAATCTGTAGAAGAGGTTGACAGTTTCACCGTGACCTCACTAACCTACCGTAAAGTCCATGGGCTACGTGTACCATAAGGCCAAAAGTTATTATTGTGTACCAATAGGGGGGAAACAAGTGAAGGAAAAATTAAACGCAGTTAACGATATCAATTAGAATTCAAAATTTGCTTTGCCCTATTTTGATAAAACGTCATAAAATTCTCCATACTTTTTTTTTGGCAACCTCCATGACCTTCCACATAATATAACCTTACTACAATATAGACCGTCCTGTGAAGTGTCGGTACAATTTTGAACAAGTAGTTTGAACCCGGCTTGCCACTTGTCAAATATACAATTAATACTGCAGTCTGCAGCTACATCTCGTTTTAATTTTGAGCGTTTATCCATCGGATTTATGCAGAACTGTAGCAATTTACTTGTCTCAAAAACATTCACATTGAAATGTTCTGAATAAAGCCTTGAATTGCTGTTGGGAAGTTGTTTTTGTTTCACATTCTATTACTCATTGCCTCTAAATCTCTGATCGGAACTCTCCCTCCGCCTGTTTCTGTTCTAGGTTAGATGTGAAATTTGAACACGCAAAGTGAAGCCTTGAGTCAGTTCCAATCTCCATGCCCAATTGTTACACAATTATCTTTAAAATTCGATAAAATCGCTGATTAACAGTCTTGTGTACCTCTTACTTCAGCATGTCTGAATGGTGCAACAAGTAAGCTGCCGGCCCAATTCACGCCACACGCGGAAACCACCGAACCAACTCGGTGAAGCTCGGGCGGTTTCTTCAAAGTGAAAACGACAAGATGTCTGTGTTAGAGAAAGACATATATTGTCAACTTTATAAAATTATTTAAAATTGACAAAAAATCGTACAAAATATATGTTTGGTGGGTTGGAAAGCCAATGTCCTATATTTTCTTATCAAATTGTCGTTTGACTTCGTAAGCCTATTACTTTAATAGCCGGAATTAAGGATACTCTGACCCTCAAATGCTCAATTTTCGATATTTTTTAAATGAAAAATTCACAAAGCAGAGATTGTGATCTTTATTTAAGAGAAGACCCGATATTAATATTTGAATTAGAAGACTGTTAATACTGAGGATAAAATTTGACTTCATAATTTCAAAAGGTGGTGTTTTGATAATCGATTAAATATAGGTAGCTAGGCTACCTAGAGCGAAATTAACGCGCCAATCGAAATACCCGCTGTGCATAAACACTTTTTCTCTTCATTGTGTATTGAGAAGCAGTATTTTCGGAGGTTTTTGGGATAACAAGCTCTAGTTCCGAAAAATTTGCAGACTGAGACCCTTGCGGGAATCGAACCCACGACCCTCAGAGTCAGGCACTGAGTCGCCACCAGTAAATGAGTGTGTTTATTTATAACTAGACTTGTCATTTAACAATCTTGATAAATCCGATCTTGTCTTCATAACTTTAGAAGATCTTGGAGGGTTGAGAGAGTTTCTCGTGGTATGCCGTTTATCGACAGTGAAATGCACAACCTACGTCTGACCAATCAGTAAGCGTTTAATTTGTTCTTCGGCTGAGGCTTCTTTACGGAAGTGTTTGACATATTTGACACTGACAGATGTACAATGTGTATAACAAAAAAAAGGTAATCCGAATTCGGAGGGATGCTGTGTCAAATTTATTCATTTTGATATGTTGTGTTTGGTTTACAGTTTGACAGGAGCACCTCATCTCTCCATTGGTACCTTTTTTACGTAACTTTTCCCAGACATGGCCGTGTACAGGGTTTCTGAAAATGACCAGTACAATTGCACTTTTTCCAAGTTTGGGGAACCCATTTAAGGAGTACTTAAATTTGGTTCTGGGATATCTGAAAGGGTAATACCCTCAGTTTTATGCACTCACACCTTCAACATGTCCCCCTCCCCGTTGATCACAACGCTGACAACGCCGGAGCATGTCCTGAACTGATCGTCGGA
>JAVFBZ010190899.1:0-14542 GCA_032466195.1 Katharina tunicata
ACAATCACACAAATCATGAGGTGAGCTGTAGCTTTATGTCTGAAACAAACAATAATACTGACAATCACACAAATCATGAGGTCAGCCATAGCTTCATGTCTGAAACAAATAATAATACTGACAATCACACAAATCATGAGGTCAGCCATAGCTTCATGTATAAAACAAACAATAATATTAACAATCATACAAATCATGAGGTCAGCCATAGCTTTTATGTTTTGATTTGCTGTCTTTGTGTTATTTTTGAATATCTGTATTCTAATAATTAGTTTATTTACTAAGCTTTATTTCCTTTTTATAGATCTTATTACCACCACCCTGTACTCGCATGAATAATGTGTCTGATCATCCTATGGATGAATTCTTGCCATATTAGTTATTTTTATTATATTAATATATATTAGATTTAAATGTTTTCTTTTACTGGTTGTGGTTTTTCATCAGACTTAAGTTGGCATCACTCTTACAGAGGAGTGCCAGCACACTTGGCAAAGGAACCCATCCTTGACCTATCAACCACAATGCAAAGATGAAACAGGGCATAAAGCAGGACACCACAACAAATCAGTTTCCTGATGCTCCTTAGCTGAGAGAGTACCAAGGTGCCAGACAGCTCCAGATAACCACTTACTAAATACTAGATGCTGAAGGGTATTAAACATGTATTAAACATGCCAAGGCTTTTTATTATGGATAATGTTCAGGAAAAAAATTCTATGAACAAAAAAACAAACAAGTGTACTATTTTTTTTGATATCATTCTTTACACATTTAAGTTAAAGAGTGGACAAGATCTGTATTGACATTTTGCTGATCACTGTGACCTTGACCGTTGAACCACAGATCAAGTCCTTGCATGTGACACACTATTTCATTGTAAGAACATTTGTACCAAGTTTTTTTTAAATCCTTTGCTACACAACAAAGTTACAGCCCAGATAAGATCTATATTTGACATGTTTTTACATTTGACTACAACCTGTAATCTTGAAGTGAATTTGCAGACACAGACACAACATAATTTACCACAGGGCACATACACACCCACACAAGATAAGCAGGCTCAAGTTTTATGTCCATATTCTCTGGTTACACAACTAAAACTTACACAGTCCCTCCAAATACTCCTGAGTGTAAATCTTTGGTTGAGCATTCCACCTCAGCAAAGAAGTAACAGTTCCCTCTGAAATACAATAGTAACAAAGTTTCAATAGACACAGATTAAAAACCTGAATTTTATCTGAACTTTTCCAACGGCTTGAGATACTTTATCTAGAGAATTGTACTGTGCTCAGTATGAGAGCATGAATATAATTTGGAAACATACTGCCTTAAGCCAGAGGGCAAATAAAATAACTATAATAAAAATTAATATAAACTATACAGTGACTTCTGGCTAGGTCTCTAGCAAACTTAACAAGATCATAGGCATTACTGTGTCCAATGATCTCTTAATGATATTTTGCCTTGTTTTGACTAAAAGATATTTTTACCATGAATATATAATTTAGGATCCAACCGAATAGGAAGCAAAGGTCCTACAAATGACCATTAAATGGACAAAAGTTACCGGAAATAGGCGATAAGGAACAAGAATATACCATCTACCTTAGAAAATTTTACCTTAATCCATATGTGAGACAGGGTTTGTTTTTTCCCAACCAATAATTGTCAGATATACAAATATAATCCACATCCTGAAATACAATCAAAGCTGATAAAATAATAACGCGTTTATTCAGCAGTTATATATATCAGTATTATCACACTATCTAGGTTTCCAACATGGACATTTTTTTTTGCATATTTCAAAAGATCTCACTGATAACGGTAACAATTATTGTTGTTTGGTTGAAATATTATATAGGTTGATATATCAACATGCACATGAAGAAAATACCCCAAACAGTAGAAGACAGAAGTTTGAAAGAGTATCATACCGTAAATGATAAACATCATTATCGCTTAGCCATTTAGGTATATTTTATTTGTACAGATTGTAAACAAACATATGTTCTTTTCTATTTTGGCCGGATACCTTTTGGAATATTTAACTGTCCTAAATAAACAATCAAAATGGGAACATGAGTACGCAAAACACTTTTGTAGTGCAGCTAACATAGAGCATTAAATATAATCAACAGGTGCTTTTGGATACAAATGGAAACTGGTGCACCAGGAATGCTTAGTCTTTCATCCCCTTACTACTGCTTTATAGATCATGTAAACATATACATATACATATACATGCTTACTTTAAGGAATGTATCTTTCCTGGAATAAATCAGATCATCTAATCCAACTGATCCAGATTCCTCCATCCCTTCAAACATAAACTGTAACAAAACAAACAACCATTATAATGGTAAATTTATTGCAGAGACCATGCAAATGGTAAATTTATTGCGTAGTGTCCCAAGTCCTTGAATTTTCTAAGATCTGACTGATTGGGTTTTACTTTATTGTTAAGGTTATTTCTCCCATAAAATGGCACGTCAGTCCAATGGGTGAAGGAATAGACTTGACACCACTGGCAGTAAACAAGCATAACCCCCAGCCTGGATACTCTTATGGGATATAACTGGATGGAAATGTCATAGATTAGGCTAAAGGTTCACTTTCTCTAATTTCCTATATTGAAAAAATGTTTATTAAATTCAAAATAACATAAGAACAGCATATAAATTGTCAAAAAGAAAATATACAATAAAAAAATAATAATAATGAAAAATAAAAAGATAAATATATAAAACATGATTATTACCTTTATATTGATAGGCACCTCCTGGCCAAGCTCTTTCATAGCTTCTAAGCAATTTATCCAACCGAGAACTGGTCCCTGAAATAACATATACTCCATATGTTAAACTGCACATACTCAAATGCTTATCTGATCCTATATTACAAGTTTTACAGGAAATCAATATTTTCTTTTAGAGCAAGAAACATTTATCACTGACATTAATTATTTTTTTCTTGCACCACAGTGCGTTTCTTCAATTGGAGTAAAAACAATTTTGCAAACAAACCGGCATATTAAAACGTCCTTATGAATAAATACTGAAGCCAATCTAATTGTGCATGTGAAAAGTGAAAAAAAAATTTGATTTTACAAACTAGCTTTATATATTGGACAGAAGTTTCAGCTATTTTCAGCTCAGTTTTTGAAAATTTAAATTTTAATTTAAAATTTTAATTTTACTCAGTTATATTAACTCTTATTAGAGTTGTGTATTTATTCCAGCAGTAAACAGCCACACAATAAACACAAACCCAAAATGTCTGGTGCTTATTTCTTTATTTAATTGTTTTTTATTAACCTTGTGCTGAGGGGAATTTAACTAACATGACGACCTTGCAGTGCCAACTTACCGTGTGCTTGAAAAGAATGCTCAGACTCCATTATGCAGTGAATTGTGCAAACAGTGTACGAATGAATAATACAATATTCATACAGCCGGGCTGTTTTGTTGAAAATACCTACTTAATGTTGGCTGTATATTATAGAGATTATTCATTCTGGAAAAAGGTTTATGCAACTGTTTCTGATTCAACATGGCTTCAGTGAGAATTCTCTTATTTTATTTGTCTGTTTCCCTTGGGTTTAACACCATACTGGATTGTTTGTTAGCTTGGGGTTTTATACCATAGTTAACGTTATTTCACTCATATGACAGGGGGTGAAATAACCAAACCCACCCTCAATATCACTGGCAACCAACACATGACATTAAGCACAAGACATAAAACACCACAAACCCCTGGGTTTTAAGCTATCAAACTTTTAATATCCCATACTCTAATACAGTCTGTATCTTACTGTATGTATACTATCAAACATAAAATTCCCATTTCTTACTAAAATCTCTAACGCTGGAATCAGTAATAGTTATTCATTTATTTATTTTCCGAGGCTAGGTCAACATCTGCATTTGCAGTTAATTATTGAAGGCAACCATCCACATGTCACAAGCTTAGGAACAAACAATAACAAGAATAAAGACGTACAGTAAAATTTCCATCACACATATTGGTTTTGTTTTGCCAGATGGAAACCACAATGGCCAGTCCATGGGCACAAACAAATAGGCCTATAATACTGGACAATCACCGGATCAAAGCATGACACCAAAACAAATTGGCTTCCTGATTCCCTTTACATGTGCTAGCACCAGGGCACAGGAAACTCCTGCAAACTACCAGCTACAAAAGTTGGATCAATTATCCTTTATCCTCAACAAATTCGACCTCTAAGGGCACAAACATTAAGTAATTTATTGAATGTTTAAGTGTCAATTTGGAACTAAAACTTATATTTTCTGGTAATTTTAAGTCTGAAATTTCAAAATGTAGTTTTATAAGTTGTAAAGGGGGTCGAATTTGTCGAGCATTTAGGGTAAGTTGGGCTCCAAAGATCAGAGCGATGACCCTTTATATTGTGTAACAAACCTTGTCATCTGTGGAGCCTCTACCATAGAGTTTCCCATCAACCTCTGTCAGTACAAAAGGATCAGTGTCCCAGCCATCCGCCTACAATACAAATGATTCGTTTCTTTGATTGGGGTATTACACGATACTTTAAAAAGAAAACTAGAATAAAAAACTCAAACACGTATCACCTTTAACACTAACTGGTGATATATTATACACTTTAACACCAGTTAGTCTTAAAGATACTACTTGTTTGAGTTTTTTTTTTCTTGGTTTTTGTTTGTTTGTTCGATTGGGGGGATTTGTCGTACCAAAGGTTGATGATATTGAAATTGAAATACTGGTAATATTCCTCAACAGCATGTGGATGTGAGAGTTATTGCCAAGTAAGTGATAGTAATCAGGAGGCAATTAAATGTGTCAAAGGGGTAAGACAAAAATTATTTAAAAGATTAACATGTCAGTTTTGCTTCCATGATTGATAAGGGCCTTAAAACTGACCATTGCTGCAGGCTGGACATCAAGATGGCCGTAAATCAGGACAGTGGTTTTCTTTGTGTCATTACCCAGAGTTCCTAGTAGTACTGGAGGTAATGGCAGTTTGGTTCCATCGGGCAGGGTCTGTGTACCAACATCAACCAATTCACAAACCACGCCAAGCTTCTCTAACTCCTGGGAAGTGAAAAAAAGAAAATTTGACAAATCATTCATTTTCATTTTTAGATTATGTTTTATCTATTTCTCTACATAAGTCTCTGCATCTTAAATTGCTAAGATAGTAATAGGAAAATGTCTATATTTGTCAACAATTACATTACAAAATAAATTTCAGAAAACATTTGCTATTTTGATTGTTTGGATTTTACTTTGACACGACAGTGTATTGGGTGTGATGAAGAGTTGTTTGTTTGTTTAATTGGAGTTTTTATCCATACTTATTTCACTCATAACTCCTTATCTCACTTAATGGGTGAAGGATGACACTGGCAAGACACCACAACAAATCAGCTTCCTGATGCCCCTTAGTTTTGAGGCCACGAGGACATTAGAAGCTCTCATCCACCACGTCTCAACTTTCACATTGTCTCATACCGTTTTGGTCCATTCCACCATGCGGACAACTTCTGGTCTCTTCTCCGGAAGAGCGGACACGCTCTGAATGGCCACTGTATCTGACAGACGTTTTATGTACTTCTCAGCATTCTTGTCTATGGCACTGCAAAATGTTATATTTATATTTACTTCAACAGCAGTAATTACAGTTATAGCATACGGCAAAAAGGGTATGATTTATAAAACCACAATGTGATGTTCCATGATTGGATATTTTTCCAATAGGCTGGTAATAAATAAATTCTAAAAAAAACAGATACGGTATGTAAACTGGTAAATTTTTTCAAGGGATTTGCGCTTGCAGTTTGGAGGTGTATGGTTTCAAACTATGGTTGTATGGTCAGATGGTTGCATGATTTTCTAGGGGTGACAGTGAGACTACAAACATTCTAACATTCTAACATTCTAAGATAACGTAAGAGTCCTAAATAACGGGTGACACACGTGTGTGATTTTCGTACAATGAGGCATGATGATTATCCCAGGGCAATTACAAATTTCAAAATAAACATCTGATAAACCACAGTATCACTTTCGGTACTAGATTGTACATACATAGTATTTTAATATAGACAAAGCCTAATATATTGATTAAAGTAATAGATTACAACCATATAACTAGCTGCATCTAACATACATGTAGATTTGGGTGGGTGGGGGCAATGAGAGGCCTACAAATCCCAGTGTTATAAATCCAGTGACACATCTGCCCAAAACCTCACTAAAGAGGCCGTTTTTTTTGCCGCTAGACATCATCAACAACTAAGGTAAATATACCGGTACTTGGACTAGAACATGTAGTGCACAAGAAGTAACAGGGTCAGCAATCAAAACACAATCACCGCACCTGAACAGCACTTTCATTTTCTCTGAAGCCATGTTCACATATATACAAGATACAACGAATCCGCCCACTTTAACGACGAGCATTCAACTAATCAGTACGAATGACCTTTCTCCTCTGCCTGCAACTTCGGGCTTATTCGGCTTTCTTTCGGTTTATTCCGTAAAACAAATCTCTGTGCTGCTTGGATAGTTATCTGCCCATCGGAATATGTAAAACTTCTGCTAGCTATATCTCTCGCTCGAAACCAATTGCATAACTATATTAAGTTTACAAACTCCAATGATACAGTGAGAAAAGAAACTTGTAGACCAATTGAACGTTCTCAAACTGCCCACATTTCATTTGTAAATTTCCTCGTAAAATACATGTGTTTCAGTCTTTCAGGCACCGCTATCCCAACATGTAAAACTGTGTGTACTAACTCCCATGCTCTCTTTTTGGTGGGCTATTAATCCAGTCGTGAAGTTAAAGTAAAATACTGTCACTATAGGCCTACACATTTTAACGTTTGTAAGGGCCATGGCCTCGTTGATATTTACACATTAGTTTATAGTGACACGAATAACATTTCTCCGTTAGATTAATTACATGTGCACCTATTGTGGCAAAATACTCGGCGCAAAAGTATTGAGTTGCACGTTTTTAGAAGAAAAAACAAATCGCAGGTGGGTAGGCCCTTATTGTCACCGAAATTCAGACAGCGCATGCGGTTTGGGGGGTTTGTTAAAGCAGCTATCGATTGGATACCAGTCTGCTAAGGAAGGATTGGCCCATGCCCAGTAAAACATGACAGCAATCTCCTTCACATCATATTGTGAGAATTGTATCTATTGACCAGTGAAAACTTTATAATATTCATCATCGATGTTGATTTGCACACTTAATTAAATATTCCTTGTTTAAAATATATACACTCTTTGGCCAGGAAAAATAGTTACAAGAAATTACGTTTAATTAAATCAACATAAGTCACGATTTCTTACAAAAACATAATATGTGTTCATCTAATTTTATATATTCAATACTTTTGGGGAGTTTCAAGTAAACCGTGGTTAGATTAGGCCTACGAGCAACACATTTATACATGAATTAAATTTGTATAATCATCAATTTTAAACATTGACAACATTATCCAGATCTCTTTGTCATGCAGCACTTTAAAAGCATGGCCTCGTATAGAAGAATACACCGACATAAGGGACAAATACCCTTTAAAAAGCACTGTGTAAAATGAAGAAGAAAAATCTTTGAGCGAGCGTGTTAAAGTCCTGTTTTAGGCCTAATATCACGGCTGGACCCTTTGCAGCAAAATTTGGTGTGGCAAAATCAAGATAGGGCAACGTGTTTAACGTTTTCGTCAAGTCTTTGATATGCGTTATTTCATTTAGATTACAAATCGAACTAATAGTTTATTTCTGGTTACAATAAAGCGCGGGACAATTTATCTGCTGTCGGCTTTTAGTACACCACCTGAAACAATCAAATATTTTAGAAAAGGTTTTTATTTTTACATTCTTAATTGAATTACTTCAAAATTATCATCATCTTTTATAATAAAAAAACAGCAATGGAAATGAAAAAGCCAGAATCAGATTAAGCAATGGCAATGATATCGGCTGCTGTCAGTGGACAGGGCAAGGAAGCGGTAATTACAGTAGCTGATCCTGGCAGTGCATCGGTTGAGTCAATGGTGGAGATTTATCATAGCCAGAGCCAAGTCATTTAACATCATATTCCTTTATGAAGACAGGTAACCATATTATATAGAAAACAAACATGCAATGGTTCCCATATGATATGAACAAATTGAAACAGAATATTGAATACGTAGCCATTTTTATTTATGTAATATTAAATAAAAGTGAATATTCAATTAAAAACTAGTTTGTGGTCCTTTCCCACGACAGCTTTCCCTTAAGCTTTAGTCACACTAGAGACAGAATGAGCCGGAATGTCGTCGGAGTGAAAAATTCGTGGTATATTCCTGGATATTCGAAGTGTATTCTAAAAATTCTGCCTGCATTCTGAGTGCATTCCAAATAATTTGGTCCATTCTTGTGGCCAGTCCTTATGTTTTGCTCATGCTCAAAACTATTGAGGTGCATTCGTAGAGGAGAAATATGGAACAGCATTCAAAGTGGATTCTAACTGCATTCTGACTACATTCTTAATAGTCTAACGTCATTCTGATAGCATTCGAAACATTTTGATCGCATTCAAAGGAGAACCCAAACGGTAATCCTCTGCAAACAATCGTATAAAAACGCGGCCAGCTGCTAGAACTTTATTAGTTGCTATTTAGGAGTCGCATGCTGGATTCTGACTGCATTCTTGATACGCTCGGGACATTTGTGTTATTTATTTTCGAACTACATTTTAAGTATTAGAGCCGCATTCTGTTTGAATTCTTGAACGTTTCAATCATATTCGGCGCCTATTCTTGAAGCATTCTGACTGCATTGGAAGCGACTTCGTACAGCATTCGAGGTACCTTCCGACCAGGCAGACTTTGGGCGGTATTCGGGCAACAATCCAACCGTATTCGTAAGGCAGTTGAAGTGCATTCTAAATATTTTGACTGGATTCTAACAACATTCTAAATATTCCTACTATGTTCCTATTCGTACGCCATTTTTACAAAGAAGAATTAAGGCCAATTTGATTTTCCCTCCCGAATGTGGCACGAATTTTTTTATTTTTCCTTTCCGGCTGGTTCTGCCTAATTCCTGCTAATTCTGAAAAAGTGTGATTAGGGCTTTAGTTTAGTAGGCCTACTAATCCACGCTCCTGGAAGACGGTTGGATGTCGAAAGAAGAGTTGAATTGGCAGACGATCATAGCATTTGCCACCATACAGTGATAACTTCACTATAGCAATTTGTTCGTGCTACAAAACTTACAGTTTCTGTGACGACAAATTTCCAATACATAGACCAGTCCACCCATGAGTTGTAAAATGTAATCTGGATTATCAGAGCCTGATTTTAAATTGTTTTGCAAATATTGGTTTTGTGTTAGGAATGAAACTTGTTTACGGCCTTGTATATTTTGTACGGGCTTCTCCATAAAACCGTGCTTTAGGGTTGATTGCATTTTGTATGGGTCGTCTATAAAGGAATTGCTTAATGTGATTTACCTGATTATAAGATAGCCTTTATCTTGAATTTATTGATTTAGCTTGTTCTACCGATAAAGATTTCAATCATTCAATGGCAAAAACAGTTGAGTGTTCAAATAGGTTTGATTGATTGATTGGTGTTCAACGACATGCTCAAGGGTTTTTCACTTATATGACGGCGGTGTATTCCAACAGAAGACGGCGACTCTAACACAACCAAAAAAATGTGAAGTAAGACAGAAAGAATATACTCTGGAAACATACTGCCCTTAGCCAGAGGACCAGAAAGAAATGAGGCAAGCACTTCAAATACTATGTCGTGTGATATACAACCTATAATTAACTTTTTATATTGAAGATATTAGAACACGTTGATTAGAATATAGGTCACTATAATAACCTTTAGCAAGTCTCACAACCGTAATCGCATCTTTAATGATACAAACAAAAGATTTATATTTATTACCATATACCAGCTCGTATGAATCCATAAATCTAATTGACTCGTCCTTTTAAGCCGTTTTGTAAATGATGTTTTATTGTTTGGGACAAAACGTGCGTATGTTATGAGCTATATGTAACCAGAGAATGCTGTTCAGAAATTCCAACGACCTTATTAACGCAAGATTCTAAATTGCTTAGCAAATATTGGTTTCGTGAAGGGAATTGTCTAACCTGATTAACAAATCTGCAGTTTAGCCTGCATGCCTGATAACATAACCTAGTTGATCGCCTTTAATCATTTCACAGAATCGCTGACCTGTTTTGGTTTGCCTTGGTGATGTCAGGAAACTAGTTTTTTAAGATCCTTAAATGTTTGATTTGGTGTATTTGGTTTATTGTGCGCATTTCTATACCTTTCAATGATTCGCGCAAAGACTATATCGATATACAGTGACAAAATGTATTTATTATTAAAATAATACACATATTTAGTCTGAAAAATAGCTATTCTACCACGAAGCCTTCATTCATTGTGGTTTTACGCCAAAATTAAGGCTATTCCACAAAATTTCACTTAAATTTTGTGTCAGTTAGAAAGTGACCAATAACAGAATTTTCGGTTTTTGGGATAAGATTCTCTGGAATTGAATATATTCTAGTTTGGAATACTTTTGTACGCTTAGACCCTTGCGGAAATCGAACCCACAACCCTCAGAGTCAGACATGAAATCGCCAGCAGTAGGCCTACATGCCGGCCGCCTAGACCACTCAGTGATCTAGTAATAGAGATAAAGAAAAACTACTTCCATACTGATTTATTTCTATCTCGATAGAGCTCAGGCAAACGGAGAAAAACATATAATCTCTCAGCAAACAGTTGGGACACAAACAATAATTCTCTGCGTACAGCAGTCGGTTTATGGATACGGTTTGCGGTAATATAGCATGCAGCTGAGTGACTTAAGAGAGACGATGTTTGAGCATAACACGATCTTGCTTGAAAAACAATCAGGCACATAAGTTACCACCGGTTGGGGGAAAAACACTTTATGGTGATTGTACCAGCTGTATAGACTAGACAGATAAAGCTGATAGACGAGTGCTGTGAGAGAAGTGCTCATCGTAAACTCTCTTATGTTAATCGCTTTTATACCCTCTCCATTGACTTGAAATACTTGGGTTAGACTTTATTCTTCCTCCTATATCACTGACAACGACCTGATTTCAGCCAACACAATTAATCGAACGACGAAACAGTTACATAGAACTGGATTACGTACATCACTATTAATTGGAGGTTTGCGTCCTGTAACAAGTCGGTATCTCTTTTTAACGTTTCTCCGTCACATTATCGATTGATATATTGACAAAGGAAACAAATAAAGGCAATCATCGCCCAAACATCATTGAAGGCGTCCTAATCTTCTTGGATGAGTTATAATATAGTCTCTCTCTCGTTGTGTCGTGCCATATCACACTATCAGCACATTACTCTTATTACAAGGTCACTCTTTTCCTGACAAGGTGTTATGTCTGTTGTTATTAGTGGAAACAAATTGCACTCAACTATCAACCTGTAAAGGTTCAACTAGATTAATTTACTTATTACATTTCCAATCCTACACTATATTAGGCAAGTCTCGTCAAAAACCTTTCACGGACTGTTCCGCTCATACCAATGTATTATAATTGTTGTCAGTGGCGTTAACTTGTAATCGATTGATGTAACACACTCATTTGTACCATGTACTTCACATGCCCTCTAGTCCATCGGGGGGGATTTCTTCTGAAAACGAAAGTGCACCAAAAAAATCTTTTAAAAAGTTGGCAGTACCTTATGCTCTGCTGGCAACACACATTCCTCCAATGCAATGGTAACCTGACTACACTGTTCTTAAAACTCTCAACCCTTACCCAAATGGTTATAAACTTACACAGACTTACACGATATCTCTCACAATAGGTTTATAGGTGGATAGTTAGATGTTTACACTATGTAAAAAGTCTATACGAATGATAAACACTTTAAGGTTTGCTGGTTTACATTTCATAGGTAAATATCAACATTTGAGTTATGCACCCTGTGACTTTAACATATTTCCCTACATTTGAAAGGATGTTGACCCTCTGTGTTTTATATCGCTGAAGTTACAGAGAGGAAGACAGTAAGAACAGCATAAACTTAGCAAGACCAGACATTTTTTTTCACTAAGTATTATCTGAAGACTGGTCTCTTGGGAAAAACTCATCTCTCCCTGTCGCTTGTGTGATTGATGAGTGTGTTTGTGTTGTTTTTTGTTTGTTTTTGGTTGGGTTTTTTGCAAGGCAGTAAAGATCGATTAAAAAACTTTGTGTTGCAAGTTTATCTAAAATCAGATAAATCACCCGTTTTCTTAATTATATTTTGTACCTTATTTTGGCCCGAACCAGAAGCGTTATAATTCCAAGTGATACGGGTGGGTTGTTGGGTGGAATCCTCCTGTGACTTTGTGCTCTCTGAGCTTAGGTGTATCCGGAAGCCGACTAGCTGTGGAGTCCTGTTTTTCGTCCTGTAAATGTATTGTGATGTGTTGCCAGTGTTGTTTAGGAGGTTTCTTTCAGCCATTGGGCTGGCACCTCGTCATATGAGTGAAGTAACCTTTAGCACAACATAAACCCCCTCAAAACGGATATGCTCACACAACAAATTTAATATTATTTTTTTTATTTTTCCGGGAAGCAAAAATAATAATCATGTCGTCAGTTTGAACACCAGTTTGTATAGTCTAAGTGCAAGTAAAAAAAAAAACACATTAAAAGAAAACTAAATATTACAAAAATTAAGTGAATAACATCAAGGTCACGAATGTATGTAGTGTAAAATGAGTTTAGAAGACAACCAATAAACTGCAATTATTTTAAACCCACTTTTCATTTCTTGCGATTGACCAGATATTTCTGCTACCAAAATTAAATTTGATTTAAATCTTTCCTGGAGGTTTTTCATACAGAAGAAAATTGATAAATAGTTAGTTCATTTAATGGCATTACCTTTACATGGCAATTGTAATTCATGCAATCTAACAGAATTATCCAGATAAATTTTTACTTGATCAATTTAAGAGTTTCTATATTTTTCTAGTATGGCCCAAAGTATAAGCTTTCAGAAAATATCAACCTCGAGAATATGTCATATACCGCACCCCGCATTATAGATTTTACAAACTTTATTATTATTTTAATACAGTATATCGCACATTCTCGAGGTGGATATTTTCTGAAAGCTTATACTTTTAAAAGCCATAACCTGGTTTAATTCGTTTCAGCCGATTTTTGGCCGAAATTCTGCGGTATAGTACCTTTAACTAGAGATTATTTTGCTATATATAAGTTCGGATAAAAATTTGACTTAATCCTGATGAAACACTGGCACAAACATGGCTTCAAAATGATGTTGCCAAGATTCTGTGAAGATTAGACTGAAAGCAGAACCCTTATTTCAATGTGAAGTTTAACCTTAAATTTGATGAAAAATGTAAACCTGTATAATGAAAAACCATCCTTCTTCGTTATCCCCAAATCAGATTTCAGGCCACAAACACATTGCTTCTCCTCCATTGTCGCTAATGATTTAATTATTTGTAGGGAAGTATTCGGTGCACTGCTCCACTTTAAGATAACACCATGCCCTTAATTAACTTAAAACTGTAAGCCTCGTCTCAGCAATTGTACATCGTCCTACGTATTGACACCTTGCCTTTTTATGTTAAATGCCAATGGTTTTATAATGTCAACTTTCTTGCTTCAAATAAAGTGTTGACTCGTAATATAGAGACTGGAAATCATGATCATGCTTTCCGTTTGGCTGCACTGTAACTCTTCGTAAGCAACGCACAAATAACACAATTGCTAAAAGAATCTGCTGCATGCTTGTAACATAAACTACAACATGCCTTCGCTGTTTGATTCCTTTTACGTTTTTGTTGGTCTTTAAAAGTATTAGTATAAGTGGCCTGGTTCACGCCTCATAACATCTGAATTGTAAATAACAACTCTATCAATGATGCAACACAGCCCAAGAGCCATTAGCTGTAGTGGCACTTGCCCATCCCTATCACTCTAATTCTTTATTGGCAAAGAGTGAAAAAATGAGTAAAAATCAGCTTGTTTGCACCGAATTTAGACATTAATGATTATGGTAATGAATACGGCTGTAACATCAGCTACATAACTTCAGTACACCGTATAACAGGCACCGAACAACTGTAATCTGCCTTGTGACATTTCTAATGCATGCTGCTAAACCGGAGATGGTGTGTCAACAATAGGAGCGAAGCAAACTTGTTATTTGATCGATATACAATATATAATATATTGTTTGTAAATCGATAGTTTTTTAGATATATGTTTTTTAAAAGTCAATGCATGCTAAATAGATGCCGTTATTTTAATTCAATTCGCTGTATGTTTTGAATGTGTTACAAGATCTGAGGCCGTTTAGAAGCGTTATTTTCACTGATTCTATAAGTGATTTACAGGGGTTAACTAATTATACTTGGAATAAGTCATCATTACTTTTGTATGAAATATTGCATATGTGTACTGTAT
>JAVFBZ010190909.1:0-14541 GCA_032466195.1 Katharina tunicata
TCCTAAATTTGAAAGTTTGATCCACAGTAAATAATGACAAATTGAATCAAATGCCTTTTTATAATCTATAAAACAACGAAACTATTTTTTTCTTTGTCCCAAATATCTTTCAAGGACGAAGGTTGCATCAACAGTACTGTATGCAGGTCTAAATCTGAACTGAGCATCTGTCAACACATCATATTTATTATTCCATTCCATTAACCTATTGTTCAATATGCTGGTGAAAATCTTACTCAGGTGGCTTAATTATTATGCAATATGATCCCAACCGACGAACCCCAGCGTGTTAAGCATATTTCAATAATGCTTATAAATGCTTCCAAGGGCTTTCCTCGTGCATCTACTCCTTCAGTCTTTAATATATCTATACGGGGTTTTGGATATACCTGTCCATTAATTGTTTACACCAAGCAATCCGTATAATTAAAATAAATAAGGGTAATGTTCTGCATGTCTTTTCTTTGAACCTAATAACGAGCGTTGACAGCATGCATCTCACTTCGCCATTTGCTGTTGTCGTTATGCAGCGTTTAATCAGTGTGTTTGATCCGACTCTTAATGAGCAGACTTGTTATGGATCACACCTTAAATATGATAGGGAAACCTGTGGACAATAACCTTGTCACATCGGACAACAATCCTACATCCTGGAAAATCGCAGCTAATTGGACCAATTATCACCGAGTTTTGATAAAGGCCTATCATGCCGTTTCAACCTTTGACGCATATGTAAATGTTTTAAAATTTGTCTTGAAAGCAATAAAGTTTAACACGTGATTAATGAGTTTTTATTCTGTTTTGCTAAATCTTATATTTCCACCCAAGCGCTTATTACACTTTAATGACGATTCACGTAATTTTGTTGATTCTCAAAAGCGAAAGACTTTGCAAACAGCTTCGAATTTATACAAGGCAAACACAGTTATCATGTTTGCAAATTTGTCTTGTAAACGAACAGTTTTTACACGTGATTACGCCGATTTAACTGTGTGTTCATGTCAGCGGAGAAGCTTCAGTTATCGAGTTGTTATCGGTTTTTAATGTTGGACCGTGTTATGCAATATTCAACGTTTATGTAACATAATTGCCACATTACGGGTCGTAAATTAACATATCTGGAGACTTGGGTTGTGAACAGCCTACCATTGTGAAGAATTTCATAGCAAAAACTTATCACTAGGGCCTGATTATAGCAGCAACGTATTATCGAAAAGTTTCCCCGAAAAAAAACTGGAATTTAGTCTCTAGGCATTTGTTGAATGATTACATTAAACATAACTGAAACGTGGTAAATTTACAGCTTTTCAATGATGCTTCCGGCTGAATTAAAAACTCTCGATTACAGATCTAAGGTCAGGATCTTTCTATTTTCTTTTGTAAATTTATCTTTAACTAAGAAACATGATGAACACTGTGTATATGTAAATCAAATTTGCCTTGCATACTGGGTGGAAGTAAGTGAATAGATTTAAGCATGCCATGTATATCAGAAAAAATGCGTGATACGTCAGTAATGCAACAGATTTATCTTCGTCTTCACATACATGGTAGGGACACGGTTGGTATCACAGAGTAATGAGTACAGAAAGGTATATCGTATATTCAAGCGTAATTAATTTATATGGCGACTTCGCGTTACCAGTGTATGATGGAATAACAAGCGAAAACCTCGTGAACAGCCTCATTGCGATATCCGCAGCCGACGTAAAGCTTGATTTATATAACGAAGGTCGACATGTGTATTCGAACCTATAACGGGGACAGTGAACGAGACTCCAAGTCCAACGTTGAACCAACTGAGTCATAGCACGGCGATACGATTAATAGGTTTAGCAAACCATTTTACAAGAACTGTACCTATATTACTTATTCTGCTGTGTTTTACGCTACAATGGGGATATCTACCTTGTATCATGGGTGATCCATCGTGATTAATGGATGAAACAACGTGCTGGAGGACATATGAACTACTAGAGATGACGAGCATCGGCTGTAGAGCGGTATGCTTGGTCGCAGTCGTCACTTATGGTGTTCATGTCATGATCCAATAAGGACGCGATCAAATAAAAAAAACTTAAGTACTTGAACTGAAGTCAATTAGCCTCATGCAGTTCTAGCTGACATCATTATTGTGTCACTGTACCAGGATACTTTAAGAATGATTGGTTGAAATAAATATAAATAATTTTGTGTTTTTTGAGTCAATGACATGTTGAACTATGTTCCGAAAACGTATTTGTCTTAATTATCCTATTTTCTTTTTTTTCGCGTAAGGCTTGATTTCAGTATGAGAAAACAGATATAAAATAGGTATAATGTGATGTAAAAGTCAGCGTTCTATTTATCCTATCTTTGCAATTCGTTTTTAGGGTTATGCACCTGTTTAAAGTTAATAGGGCGATCACAGTATAAAATATGAACCTGAAACTCCGCAAGTTTTGTAAGTTTGGTCGATACGGTAAATACTAGTTCATTATCCACTTGCGTGAGTAACAGTGAGTTCAGGTTGAACCGTATTCTTAAATTTCCCGCGAGAACCAGATATATCATCAACGAGTCTCTCAATTACCTTAGATTCCGGTTCGTGAAAACATTACTGAATTCCGATATTAATGTTTGAAAATCTTGTCTTAGACGGCCCAAAATGATGTGATGTGCAGTCGTGCAATCTACAGTTCTCATTGGGCGTTACATAAATGTCCCCGGGGACATTAAATAAATACTTACAGTTGTATAGGTAGTTGATTGGTTGAAATAAATAGTTACTCTTCTTGGTAAAATGTTAATTTTGTGTTAATTCATTAAAGTATATACAAGGAACGTACACATGCCTTTCTCCGGTTAGGATTTTACGTATTTTCTAAGTTCTGTTTTGGTCGAAGAGTATATTTCTATCGAAACAGGTGTTCACGTGGTTCTGAGCTAACAAATTGATCAAGCTGTAAATTAAATTATCAGATGATTGCTCATAAATTTACACTTAAATTATGATTTCTTAGAACCCTGTGTGTAACTGGTCCAACATTACCACGAACACACGCAATCCCAGATGTCACAGCTTAAGGATGAAAAGGCCATATAAAAAGCGAAATCGTTGATTCTTAATGAACGATGTTCTGGAATATTTCTGTATCCCACCGCATCACAAAATATTTATAGTTGGTTTACTTTTTATCAGAAAAGCTGCGAAAAAATATTGTCCTCTAGTTTTTGTATATCGCTAATCAAGATCTGTTTTCACTCTATTATTTTTGCGTGTTTTTCTTACTTATCGAACATGGAACAAATGGCTGCGGCTAGTTTCAAGTCTTTACGATTTCATAGCCAATGTCAATCTAGCCCTGATTTTCTTTGCAATATGTATATTTTGGGTTGAGCTCATTCCACAAAGGTACCCTTTCTTAAATAGTTTATTATCTACGTGTAGCAGACCCACTGTGAACCTTAGGTATATACGGGAAGTTGTCCAGTGGCTGTGGAGTTCGCGGGGTGTTTTTTACGAGGTTTGTTCACGGCATCAATGTGAAATCGGAGTTCAACTATAGAAAAATATCTTCTTAGGTGTTTATTTGTTGTGGTGTCCTGTTTTTCGCCCTGTAAATGAACTGTGACGTCTTCAGTGTTGCCAACGTTGAGTGATTTCCTTCACCAATTGGGCTGGCAGGCCGCCGTATGAGTGAAATAACCTAAGGTATTGCGTACAACCCCAATCACAACAACAAATCTTCGCTGCACACTCTATTGAATCGACAAAATTAAAATAAATATAGACGAAGTCACAGATTTGCCACACGAGTGTTTATCGGAAATAATATATATCTTTATGTATTTAATCGTATTTAAAACTGTTGTAAAATGCATTTTTATTCTGGAATTTAACCTGGAATGGCACAGTTTTAAATAAAGACATTTTCTATGTTTTAACATATTCGATGGATTTATAAATTCATATTCTCTCATTCTGCCAGGCAGCAGTGTGTGAGGGGCATTTTGATTTCATAAAGAATGATTCCGGTTCAAGAGTTAATCCCCTTAATCCCCTTACCTAATGCCCTTAAGCGCAGAGAGCACCAGGACACAGGGGGCTCCCGCCCAACCACCCGCCTTATAAATTTAACAAATAAATGGATCAATGTCTTGATTAATCGAACACAAATTAGCTTAAAGAAAAGATTATTCATTACTTCAGACCCATCAATTATCCAACACAGGCTGGGAAAAGAAAATAAAAAATACCGCTTACGATCGTAATCTGTTTAGGCCAAATTGGATTATAGAGGTAAATGGAATAAAGCCCAGGCCAGTGGTAGCGTTGACACATCGCAAAAGTAAGACAGATCGAGATCCTCACAACTACATGCTACTGCTTAAGGCCAAGTTTCTTCTTAAAGACCTTTGACAAAAGTTCCCCGGAATGATCTGGAGAACAATTTCTTCATCAAATTAGGATCCATTCAAAAACGTCAGTGGAATAATTTTTGCCCCCATCTGTTTGCACCTTTTTATTGTATTTAATTTTTAGAAAGGAATATTAAATATGATCCATGGCAAGCATTACTTTACTTACGATATGTCTTTTATAAAGATAACTGTTCTTACGTTTACTAATCGTCTGTATAATTTTTTCATAAGTTTTTGCTAATTCACAAATTGATCTGAAAAACATTTTGAAAAAGCAAAAGAATACATAATCTGTAACACTTCAACACCCCATAGTAATGTCGCGTCATCATGCGGTTGTTCTTCGGGTTGAGCCGTCTTAAACAGCAGTGATGATTGAGATGAAGCCAGTCAAAAATAAAAAAATATAGCTCTTAGCATAGTCGGGTTATCTAAGCAGAAATAAAAATATAGCTCTTAGCATAGTCCGTTTATCTAGGCTGAAATACCATGCACGTGGTATTTATCGATGCATCAATTGTGTACCCTTGATTTGGTTATATTGCCGTACTAAAAGTTATTTCACATGGTGTCCCAGTCAAATAGATGAAACAAATCACCCTCAAAGTAAATGGACCAGACTGAAACTGAGTGGCAAATATAGGACGCAAAACAGAATGGCTCAATAAATCGACGTCCTGATACCCGTTGACTCACATGACTCAAAAGTTGAACCTGAAACGTAAATGAACAGCTTATCTATTTCACTTTAGAACGACCGCGGCCCCAGGAAAAGAGAACCAACCGCTCACTGGACGCAGTGACAGAGCGTACAAAGCATAGGGCAATATTTCAATCATTGTGTCGCTACCTTGTTCGCCCAAGAATCTTTCAGTTAGATTTACAGATCAAAATGATAAATAAGAATGATGCTAAATTTCTGCACGGATAATACGTTGGTGTTTTATATCTGTGTAATTAATTCCTAATCCAATTTCACCAGGCATTTTTGATGGATTTTATCTTTTTAAAAGGCTTGCAGAATTACATGTTGAAACAACTTATGTGTTTTACAAATTCGGACAGTTAATCTTCTTTCAGGAAACAGGCACGAACCAATAATAAATTTCACTGCATTCTACTTAAAACAGGTTTTATTTCAAATCGAATTATAGTTGTTCGATTGATCTAACGGCATACTTAAGGTTATTTCACTTATATAACGGCTTGCCGACCCAATCGGAGGAGAAAATCACCCTTAACGACACTGGCAACATAGAAGACGACAAAATACATTAACAGGACGGAAAACAGAACACCACACCGAATCGGCTTCGTGTTGCCCCTTTGCTCAATGTGCACCAGGGCATAGGAAGCTCCCACCCAACCGCCCGCTCAAAGTAAATAAGATGCTTGCTATCCATGAAGGTTATTCCCAACAGCACATGAGAGACATCAATAATTTTGGTCAAATACGTAAGTTATCAAATTACGTTACATTTTCGTCGAAGTGTTTACTAACTGTTCACGCGATGAATTAAGTATTGAGCAAGAAAAGTGACCAGAGGTGTAAATTAAACCCTTTCAGCTTGACTATCTACATGTATACTATATTCGAGAATTGTGTATTATGATTGGTTGATATGATTAAATATAAAAGGTTAACTTTTGGGAATGTGTTTTTAACTCGTTTAACAATGCCTTACTCACACAAATTCCTGACTAGAAGATGGTATATCATTAACATTTTATCAGTAAATGTCGCACTCACCATAGATATTTGGCCAAGTAAAGGGTAATGTCACAGCTAAAATTTACAACTGTTCAGCACATAGTGTATTGATGCTTGAACACTGAATTACCCATGAGATGTAACACGAATGTGCCCTGATAATTTGATGATGGCCATTAAATACACACATGCTGCATTATGATTATTTGTCGATTCCGGGACGGTCTTTGGTGATCTGATATAGAAAGGGCGAATCATTAAATATTAAAATGTTCAGGTAATGTACAGCGCAGTACCAATCAATGAATGCAGGAATCGATTCCAGAAAGGTCCTTCTCTGGATAATTATATAAAGTACAGTTTACTTCAGAAAAGGCCCTAGCTAAATGGATTATAAAATTATAAATGGATATACTGTATTAACAAGCAAATTTCAAACTGAGTAGACATAGCAAGTTCAGATATAATTCTGCAAATCGGCGACTTGATGTCCTTAAGCTCAGATAGTACCAGTTTGCAGAAGGTTACCACAAAACCAACCGCACTAGAGATGTAAACCAGTGTAAAATACAGCAGTGTTGGTCAACGTGTTATTGAACATAGTTCATAGCTAAATGCATATATTAAGACATTACTATTCTGTGGCATCGAGGCAGAAGATGTATTTGTTTTTTTCTTCTGGAGTATTACGCTGCAAGAGATTATTTCACGCGTAGGAAGGCGTGTCAAATCAATGATTGAACTAAACCCCCTTGACATTACCGGCAACAGACAGAGAGCGATATTGACAACTGCAGAACAGGACGCCACAAAGTTCGGCTTCCTAATAACCCTTGGGTTTTAGAGCACCAGTGACCATTTCCAGAAGTCATTTCCTGAAATACAAAATTCTGAAACAGACATTTCAATTCAAATTTTGAAAATGTTCTGAATTGCATTGTTTGGAATCTACCCTATAGAGCTGGGTTAAGCTGGGCTTTAATAAACAAAGAAACAATATAGAGTGACGTTACATCATTCAACGATGGTTTGAACATTAAACTTTTTTGAACAACCGGCCTAAGGGCAAAGAAGCTATAGAAGACTGCCCACTCGACGGAACGACGGAATGTACAAGGCATACTTTGTCAACATTAACGGCCGAAAAAGGGCATGTAGTGTTAAAATTAGCCGAGTCGACAAAAAGTTCACTAATACGTAAAATGGAAACACGCTGTTGCTGATGGCTAGGTTTATATGTCGACCGAAAAAATTACTTCAGTGTAATTACATTTACTTAGCTTTTGTTTTTAGAGAGAGAATATTCGTCACAATGACATTAGAGGAAAACATTTAAACCATTTATCCAAACATTGTAAATAACGACCAAACTTAAGCAGGATAAAACGAACAATGCACAAGTATAATAAGTTGATGTTTTATATCTGAGTAATTTTTGAAGCAATTTTACCAAGTGTGTGTTTTATCAATTTTCTTATTAGATAAAAAGGCGTCCTGAATTACATGTTAAAACAATTCGTGTTTATTACAAATCTGATTAAAATTAGGGCAATCAATCTTCCTTTATCATTTCCTCAGGAAAAGAACCTAATTTGACAAATCCCAAAGTAAGCCCACTTTTCCCAGGGATATATTTACGGAATAAAACTTTAATTTCCCTTGGAAACGCCCAGTTCCAATTGAATTCAAATTAACTCAGAAATTTTCCCCTGATGGAGATTAATCGTTACAGCACATGCGAACCAATACGAGTTTAGGTCTGATGTTAAAATGGTCAAATCGACGTTAAACTTAGACAAAGTGGTGCTTTCAACAACACGCTTGTCTCTGGTTTATCGGCACCTTAGCGCAAAAACAGAAATTAAGCCCTGTGGCGTTAACCACAAAACCCCACGGCCTATTGGACATGCCGCTTGATCTGGCGTAAAATATTTATCAATCAATAAAAGATATCTTAATCAATGACAAATTTGTAAAGAAATAATTATACTCTAGTGAACTGTTTCTGTCAGTAATCCGTTGCCGCATTATTCCATATTCAAGGAACTTTATTATTTTTTTGTTGTTGTAATGGGATAATCACATTTAACTGATAAGTGCAATAATCTCGTTAAACACAAATCAAATAAACACTTAAAACAACAGCTAACTGTAAAACTGATTTATTCTACATTTTAGGTATTCATAGAAGCATATATTCGTTGGTGAACTTTCTATTAAATGGGAGACTTACAGTTTCTAATATATGTACCGTGTGACAAAATCTGTCTTGCTGTTTGCCCTAGTGCTTTGTGTGTTCAGGGGCATCAGTAAGCCGGTTTATTATGGTGTCCCATTTTAGCCCTTGACATGTCACGTGGTGTCTTGAATGATGCCGGTGTCTTTTTAAATGGTTTCCTTCACCCATTGGGATGGCAAACAAACAATAGCATTATTTAAAAAAAAAATCAGTGTCATTTCAGTTTACCATTCCAAGATTATGTCAAAAATATGCTTTGAACCTTGTCGCAAATAGAATGTGTGATATTGTACACCATATATTTCATTACGTATCAAGGTGCCGAAAATTGGATTTTCTCCGTGACAGCTATTTCCATATTTTTGAGATTTTTTTCTTGAAAATTGCGGGAATTGTTATTATTAAATGACCATTTACAAAATGGCTGTGAATGGCTGAGCTTTTGGAGGTAAACAAAACTATTTCTATTGTTATTGTAAACCCCCCAAGATCGATACCCTCTACCATCACTCAACGATGTCGACCCTAACCAAGGGCAATGGTGTAGACCGATCGTGTGAGTATTATAAAACCTAGGGAAAATAATCAGTTTGTTTTTCTCATGTGATCGTCAGGAAAGTTTTTTTTCCTATTGTAGCGACACATCATCAGTCCAATTAGCTCTATTGAAACAGCGTGTCTCAATTCGTAAAGCGCTACTGGAAAACAACTGGGAATAAATAAATCGACCACTATCTATTTATAACTGCAGTAAACACCGAACTGCGGAAAAAAATAAACTTCTTGGATAAGTGCATAACATTCCAAATAATTGTGTTTCAGTGGTATACGTCAGTAATTCACAATTGGGTAGTCATAAAATTGGCGGTTTGCACGACATAAATATCGTACCGAACTATCAAGCTCCTCGGTCTCGCTTTTAGGACTAAAAATAGTCCACAACAAAATTACTGGGGAGGGCATCGGATGACTTTGTGTATGTCTTTTTACGGCTCCGTACTCACCCTGTCACCAGATTCAGTATCACGGACCACGACCCGGCGGAAGCCAAGACAATTAAATTATCTATGTTTGGAATGTTTTATTTATCCGTATGTGCATGCAGTTGGTCAAAAAGTCTAACACAATAGCTAAAGCTATCCTTTCAGAAGGAAACGTTTTACATTTAAGATTTTTTTTTCGAATAACGGTTCATACCGAGCTCATTACATTACAGGGTGATCTGAATATAATAATAGTAGTTTGGCCAAGAATTCAGAAATATATACAAATGGTTTCATATTATGTAGGTGCAAGAATTGCAATATCGCTCAGAATATTAGTTTCTGGGATATGCAGTTGATGCATTTAATAAATGCATAAGATAAACTGCATACCCAAGAGACTAATATAATTTTCAGCGATTTTGCAATGCATTTCATAACTTTAAAATATATATTTTTTTTGTCGCTATAAATACAATTTCCGTTTGATATATATCATTCCGTCTTGTAACAGTGTAAGTTAATTTCGTTAGTCGATTTGCAGTATTGGAATGGCTTTTGTGGAATTACATATATTGGATAATACTGGGAAACTATATTGCGGATACGTGTAAAATAACCATGCTAAATACATAACTCTTAGAATAAAACAGAAATGTGATTGGTATACAGTTTTATTGAATGCGTAACCATAACTTTCTCCATTTAATGTGTTAATTATCTAACTGTTGAGTAACAAAAAAACTGTTGATTGTTTTACTCTATATATGTTGGCCATACACTAAGGTGGTTTATTGGACTGTTAAGCCCCCTCCATTGCACGACAATCTTATGACAGCTCTGAATCAGGGTCCTGGACATTTGGTATCAGAGGGAAGTTTCCCGATGGCTGCTTAGTTCGCGGGGTAGTTGTAACGAGGGTTTGTGCCGGTTATAAGTCAAACGATGGTAATGCGAAGTCATGTATGTAAACTATCCTTGAGTACGATAGCAAACAGCAGGCGAGTTATTAAACAAATAAACCGACGCGTTTCGTTTATGTGTAAGACAAACAGCAAAGAGCGAGATAATCAACCCCATAATATGACGTCACTAAGGCACTGGGTTCAACAGATAAAGAAGTTATCGCCAATTTATCAAATGGCAGTGTAGAGGAATGAAATTAGTGTCTTTGTAAAAAGTCGAGAAGAAAACAGCCTTGTTAGATTTTGATGAATGAATGTTCGGAAAACATATTTTTTTACAGTTCCAACGACTGTAAATCATGGAAGCGATTCAGTGTCGTGACGTATAGATATTTTTATATCACCTACGCGTAACTCGTTGAAGATCTTTGTACGCAATGGTTAGGGTTACGTAGGAGATACGGCTAGAGTTACCCACGAGATACGGCGGGATTACCACTCAAGTCCGACGTAAGTGATAATTAGGCATACAAAAATACTTGTCTGGTTGTTTGATAAGGGTGTTACGCCGTACTTCAGAGAAAATTCAGCTTCCTAATGCCCCTTAACACATAAACCACTGGATAAGCTCCCACAAACCACCCGTCCAACTTCCATAAATAAATCGATGAACTGCGTTAAAAATATCCGTGGTATGGATTTCTTTTGTATTTATAGTGTAATTTTTCTGCTCTTGATTAGCAGTATTTTCCCCCATAAAGCTCGTTTCAGGACGACATGCAGCCTAACACTGATATCGCGTTTTGTATTACCGAAAAATACATACACAAGAACAGAGTCTTTAAGTTCATATAAAATGGTCAACAATTAACATACATAAAGTACAAACCAGTTTGGAAATGAAAACTTAGAAAAACCCCAAAATAATCATGCTTGGCTATAGGATATGTGTCACAATGATATATCGGTTTTAATCAGTCGATATCCCTGTGTCTGTGTGATTACTCTTGACGACTATACATATTCAACATTTAGAGCTAATTAGTGGTAAATTAGCTAATTAAAAAAGTAATAAAATATAAAAATAAGTAGGAGGTTCAATACGGTCAAGTAATAATAGATATGTACATGATTGAAGCTATTACAGTTATGGATGTCGATATACACTTCACCATGGCTTCCACCATTTCAATGTTCATTGCACAATACTGTTAGTTTATCTACCGTTCGAGATCCATTCACTTTACAAACTTGACACCATCGTTGTCATCTGAATTGGAGTAATGCCTATCAGGTATGCCACAGAAGTAAAGCAGATGAATTCAGTTCGATTATATAAGAACTGTGGATAGCCTTGGAATAGAATGTGAGTATGTGGAGGGGGTGTAATTAATTAATTATTTTATTTATTTGATTTGTATTTAACGTAGTACGCAAGGTTACTTTACTTATATAACCATTCTTTCGTTGCCTGTGTGTGGTGGAAAATGAGGACGAAACTTCGTAAAAACCACTCCGCGATTTTCGTAGCCACCGGAAAACTGATACACCTTAGTTTGACAGGTGGATTCGAAACTATTCCTGGTATAGCCAGGGATGTAATTAAATGATGTGTAGTACTCTACATTATTAATCTGATACAACCGATGACCAGAACCGTGGCGTTTTATTTGCAGAACAGACACAGAAATACTCATCGCAGTCCATTGCCTCAGGAATATTATTATTATAATACTTTTTCCTACCTCTAAACTTGATGATTTATTTGAGTGTTTCTTTGGTTGGGATACTACGCCGTACTTAAAAAGGTTATTTCACTGATATCACGGCGTGTCAGCCCAAATCAGGAGGAAACCACCGTAAACGGCGCTGGCAACTCAGAAGACGCCAATATACATTTGCAGGGATAAAACACAGAACATTACAGCAAATTGGCATCCTGATGCTCCTTAGCTCAGGGAACACAATGTCACAGGAGGCTCCCACCCAGCCACCGGCGAACTGTATGGTAAATCCAGTGGGAAAATTATCAAAAAGAAATTAACGCCTTGAATAGCGTGTGAGAAGTGACACAATTGGCAACTCAAGGGTATTAGATAAACATTCTCATAGTCTACGATGAAACACAGGGTATGTAATGCCAGTACGTGCGAATTCGCACTACAATCAGTATGGCTCGTTGGAAAAGGTCAGCCATCCACAGTTATTAACACAAAGCTGTTTACCAATTTTAAACAACACCTCTGACTGGAATTCCGTTCTGGATAGAGAAATACATCAACGTTAAGTGGCTGTAATCTATTACCTCTGAAGACCATTAAATAAGTAAATCGAATGAAGTCCTAACTTGTATTAGACTTGATACATTGAAAGCGCAAAACGGATAGACTTCCGTGCAATTACATGTAAGGATTTATTGCTTTGTTTTATTGTGTGGCACTGTGTTTTTTGTATAAAATGTTTTTTTTTAGATCATTAAGGGTACTGTTAATTTATCAAATGCCAAGTTACAGATGAAACTGTCTGCCCCGAAATTGTTTTTTCTTTTTCAGGGATTGATCGAAAACAGCGCCTTCAACGTTCAAGGCATTGGACGTGACGACCTTTACACCTTGCATTTGCCTTGTGTAATAACGACTGTGAGCATTCCGCTTGCTAACCGTTTTAAATAAGAAATAGCTATTCTTTGACTCATCTTTGTGCTTATTTATTTGACTGGAATTTAACATAGTAACCAAGGTTATTTCACACATATACCGACTATGCACTGCCGGTGTATATAGTGGAAAAAGCGGAAAGAAAACTGGTAAAATCCAATTCGCGATCTCCTCATCTACCGAAAAACTGACCGTATATCCCTGAGTTCTACAGGGAGATTCAAGCCTATTCCGGGTGCAGTAAAGAGAACTCAGCAATCCAACGCTTAATCAACAGACCCACGGCGTCGTCCCCATTTTAGGCTTTAAATAATACGTAAACATGTAGTCAGTTTCATCGATATGTACAAATATGTCTTGTTTAAGTGGCATTTAGAAGCTGGGTACATAACAAAAACATGACGACTAAGATGGATTTTATAAGAATGAAAAATATACCCAGAAGTTGAAAATCCATCTTAGTCGTCATGTTTTTGTTATGTACAATTATGGTTCTTGATTTATTAACAGCTGCCGTTGCCTATATCATAAGCAAGAGAAAGCTTCGTTTTGTAGAGGAAACATTCCGAAACGAAGTTTTAAATAACTATCGGCAAAAGATTTAAATACACAAGAATAACTCGGCTGAATTGACAGATGTGACATTTTGTCTTTATGTTTCTCGTGCCGTCGAGTAATAACTACTTTTAAAGGAGTCGAATAAATACGCGAAATTCAAACTTTTTGTTTACATAAAATAGAAAGTTTTTGTTTGGAGCCAGCCTCAAGTTTTTCTTATTCAATCAGCGGCATGGCCATAGAGATGACTTCAGTTTCATTTACACTGAATCTACCAAAAATCCTATCGAATTTTAAGGAATGTTTATCGAGTGAAGATCAAACGGTGAATTCTACATGATTCGTGAGGATTAGGTTATCTCAGTTGTTGAAGAAGGTTAGTAGGTCTATTATATTGTTAGGGAAATTAAAACATCCCAAAGTCACATAAGCACTCAAAAATCACGTTATCGTTTTGTGTTATTGCAGAAAAACATGAATTTCAAAATTAGAGGCTATTCGTGAATTGCACCCCCCATATCTGTGGGTTATCTGGAAGCTTTATGTATCGACTTTGACAGATATCGGCCCCCCTTCTTCCAAGATTCAAAACGTTGACTCGATACATATAAGGTCATTCACCGTGATGGGAACAAAGGCTTTGTTGAAACATATGAGAAAAAAATGGCCGGCAGTCGATGGACCCGAACTGTGGCAGACTTTCTCCTCTCTGGCGCAAGTAATTATTTTGGTTTCAACGTAATGCTTTTATTTTATGAACAAACTTCCAAACTTAAATTGAGGTAATACAAATTTATCAAAACCCATTTTTTTGGGGCGCCTTTATGACCTAACTATAGAAATAATTTTTCCAAAGAGTTGACAAAAATTCCTCTCAAGCCTTATTGGGGATCGATTCCTCAGAAATGTATGATAAATTAAACCGGAACCTAAAGACTGTGTTTATCTGGTGACATGTTCGTGTAAAAAACAGTATATTGGTGAAACGTGCAGACCATTATCCAAAGGAATAAAAGAACATAAGTTTTCAGTAGAGCAAGGGAACACAAAATCAGCTATATCAGAACACATACAAGCCAACCCA
>JAVFBZ010190920.1:4253-14540 GCA_032466195.1 Katharina tunicata
CCATTTCAGTAATAACGTCCATTTCTGTAATAACGTCCATTTCTGTCATAGCGACAATTTCAGTAATAACGTCCATTTCTGTTATAACGTCCATTTCTGTCATAACGACAATTTCAGTAATAACGTCCATTTCTGTCATAGCGGCTATTTCTGATTAAACAACCAGTTACGAACTTCTGAAATAAATAATATTTCTGAAATAGGGTCCATTTCTGAAATAACGACCATTTCTGATTTAACGACCACTTTTTTTAATAGCGCCCATGTCTGGAATAAAGTTTATTTCTGTAATAACGTCCATTCCTGTAACAACGAACATTTTAGAAATACCTAACATTTTTGAAATATCGACAAATTCTGAAATAACGACTATTTCTGAATAAACGACTATTTTTGTGTTAAATGTTCGTAAATTATTACTTCCATTTTGCAGTTGTGTTATTTTCAATTTTAATGAAAATCAAACAGAGCTATTGCACAAGTACCACTCTTCTGACAGTTCATTGCCAACTTGTATGTGGGTGGCCGGCCGTCTCCTAACTACATCTGTGCTTTTGTTGTATTTCTGTCTTCTTATCTTTGTTTTCGTATTGGTTCTTGTTATTATTAGTTTTCGGCTGACAGTTTTTGGCTCTGCAGTACTGCACACATACTTATCTTTAGCATACGGCTATAGTCACTCTACCAGCTAGGCTCAAAATGTACCAACCTGAAAGTGTGGGAAGAAAGTTACTAAGTGGCTGTATGCAACATAAATACGACCGTGGACATTTCTTGATTTTTTTCTGAAATTGGAAGGTCGACGTTGGTATTGATATTGAAATGTGTATTAAAATGCGCTTTCGTTTTTGCTGACATTTACCCCATATACTCTTTAATAAAGCTTTGCAGTTGAAATACAAATGATATATATCTATAACTGTAGAGAAAAAAAATATACAGAGATATAAATGGTAATTATTCTAATGCACTTGTCACATAAAAATAGCAGAGAATGGATGGATGAACGAACGGACGGTAGGGCAAACAGACGAAGAAATAAACGGAGGGACGAACGGACGGCTTGACAATTGGGTAGCTCGCTAGCTGGCGCTGACCGACTGACCGAGTAAAAATGTCTCCGATAAACCTCCGTACAATGTTGATGATGGATGTATTACCAGTCAGGTGCGTCATTCTACTCAGACCGCCCGTAGCAACATTGGATAGAAAGGTACAGCGATGAAACTGAATGCAAAAAGATGTATGAAACTAAGCCTTTCATACCAGATTGATCTTTTGAATGACACGTTTTCTGATTAGTCCATTTGTCGGTCCGTCCATCCGTTCGTTGTTGTATTTTTCTTTCTTCTAATTTCTTCATTTATTCAGTCATACATTCATTTATTCGTTCATTGATTCATGAATAGATTAATTCAGTCATCCATTCAATGATGCTTTCATTCATTAGGGTAAACTCCTGAATGTTTCGCAAAACAAACTGGGTCATTAATGATTTATCCATCCAGAAAATCCTCCATTATCGGAATCTATAAATGAACTTATTTGTATTCAGTGATGCTCGAACAGAAGAGGAAATGCGCACATTTATTATCTTAGCAAACCATTTCTCGTCCATTGCTAAAAACTGATTGAGGAAACCTTTGAAATATTAACAGTCAATTTCCTGAAAGCCGCCCTCGCAGGAGGCTGAGCGATCCATCGGATGAGAATAAATAGGTTACTGAAATCGAGCTCTTGTAACCATACAATGAAACATTGACATGAATCCATATAAGCTGAGTATAGCATTTTTATCATTATTTGTATTTTATTTTAAATTTCATGGCTTGATAAAGATGTTTTATTGTCTGATTTTTTTTTCAATATATGGCTACAATAAAGCCTCATAAATACAGATGTATCGATTTATTCCGTAATTTCGCGGGTGGTTGGATTGGAAACCGGGGACTGTCTGAGCTTACAGGGCATCGGGAAGCTGAGTTGTTGTGGGGCTCTTGTTAGGTGGGGTCGTCTGTATAGCTAGTGTCGTTTAGGGTGGTTTCCTTCACCTAAAGGACTGGCACGCCGTCCTATGAGTGAAATAACCGTAAGTACGGCGTAAAGTCATAATAAAACCATCAAACAAACAAATATTTGGTAATTTCTGGATTATTAAATCCTTGATTATTTTTATGTTATTTTATTTTGATTTATTGATAAATTATTAATTTTTTTGTATCAATTCTAACTGATTTCTTGGTTCGATTTGTTGATTTATTTATTGATGTATTGACCAGTTAAAGTAAAAGTTTCAGTTGATTTAATTTGTTGTTTCCGATTGGTCATTTATTTACTTTTTCAGCATAAGTGTACATGTACCTCCATATTTAAATAAAAGTTCAATATATTTAGGCAAATCCTACGATATAAGGCAGGATGTTACCAACACAAGTGGAATTTGTCCCATACTCTATGTGAACTAATGCAAACAACAGGAATTGCAATCACAATAATTCTGACATTTATCTAATATAACCCGTCTCTGAGTCATCGCACATAAGAATTGGATCAAAAATTGAGTTCCAAAGCGTGAAAAAGCCCGCACAGACTTGTTAGAATAGTTAGGTCTCCAATCGGCTGGGGATACGGTTGATTGGAGGAATAGTTTCGATTCATCCTATTGAAGTTGATGCACCGTAATAAGTGACAGATAGGAAACTATCGACTGTGCTATGACGTCTTTCCTAACGAGCTATAAAATCTACTGCGTCATTGGTGTCAGTAATGCTAAGGCCCGGATACTCGGTACAAATGTACCAACCGTAACCAGGCATTCGGCAATGTGCATCGATTTTTACAGCAATTGTGATCATCATGTATATAAGAATTAGAAGACAAGACCAGAAAACTTTGGATTGGGCAGGTGGCGTTTTATAGAATTAGAGTCATTTTCTTTGGAGTATTTACAATAGAGCAAAATTAACATTTTAATTAGTTGCATTCACTTAAAATGGGCCTTGGTCATTTAAAAGGCTAAACATAGACAAATCTATTTACATAAAACAAGAATATCAATATTAATTCTGAAAATATATACAATGGATTTTTTTTTCTTCAGTTTATTGATATACTTGACTGCATGTGCTAGATAAGGCTAGACGGAATGGCTACTTTCTGGAAACAAACTTTGATCAATATAAGTCTTATCATCGTCTCACTTGGGATGGCTGAACACGGAAAACGTCAGAAACGCAGAAACGGTTCGTTTTTTGGTGAGAAAAATAATCGCGAAGGTTAAACCCGTTTAAGTCGCTTTAAATGCCAGTGGATATCACATCAAAATCTAAATTATTGTTCTGTTTGTCTGGGTTTTTTTTTTTTTCGAAAGGCACTAACTGAACTCCATTGCTAAATGGCGTGTATGGAAACACCCAGAGGCACTTTACCGCGGTGCATCTTTTATGACTTTTCTCGCCACAAAAATTTATTCTAATTACACTCACCCAACACCACCACCTTAGCCTATCCTCAACCAAGGCTCATCGCAGAAAAAGTTATACTTGTCTAACTATCTAAACTGTTTGCCCTTGTTTTTTTAAAAAAGAGCAGAAAATAGCAGATACACACTTTCTCTTGGGGCACATCGAGCTTTTTTAGTTTATTATTTCGCTTCTGAATGTTGATCTTTGTTAGACAGCTATGGCCGTCCCCCAAGTCCCAGGACCTTTATGGCAACCTTCGATAATTTGTTGGTTTTATCTATTGATCGAAGTTTATCCTAGCTGGTTATTTCACTGCTTGCATTGAGCCAGCCAAGCGGGACTCTGGCAATCGGCCAAACCTCGCGTGATTTCTCGTTACTTCCTGTCATGATGTGCGCAGTACATTCGATGACTTCCGAGTTGGACTCTGGCGTCATTGGCAATATAGAAAGACGACGTGGGACAAACTGACCCCAGTTTCAGAAAGCCATCTTAGCTTTGAACGTTGAATTACTATAAAGAACAGCACTGAACGTATAGTGATGTCATGGTAATTACGGTCATCTTAGGCTAAGATCGCTTTGTGAACTGAGTGAGGCCCAGGGTGTAAATCACAACACTGCAATAGATCGCCTTCCTGAAGACCCTGAACTCTGTGAGCAGCGGGGTACATAAAGCTCCAACCCAACCACGACCATGTATAAATAAAATAAACGTGAAGCAACTATTAAAGTCACACAAAAAAACTGTTGTTGTTTTTTGGTAAATCGATGGGTCGATGGGTTTCTCACTAAGTCTGTTAATTTTTTTTTGTAACGAAACACACTAATCGAACTCAATTGCAGCAGTTACATATATATACCGTATAGCGTGCATAGAAAATATTGATGTCAATGTATCTTTTATAGCTTTCTCGCTAAAAGCAGTTCTTTTAATTACCAAAATATTTATTGCTGTGGTAAGCTTTAAGTTGTATTTTCAATTGGTGAAAACGAACGGGCAAATATGAGTTTTAGAAGTACCTTATACCATTCGGGCACATACTCTATTGAGCTTAATTATGTGCTTTGTGAAAGAATTCTTTTAATGTGCGGTCTGTGTTTAAAAGTACTGCGATTATGGTAAATTCAATTCATTCCTAAGACAGCAAAGCAGTATGTGTAATTTACAGGAAGAGGACCAAAACGTTGCCAAACTCTTTGTAGTTAACGTTGAGCTCTGGGCATGTAGTATGGAAGCCGAATGCGACCATATCGCCTAGCTACATGTTACCATTCAACTGAATACAGGCTAACTTTACATGTCTTTTCATTAACTCAACGTAGCGACATGGCTCGAAAAAGAACCATAACATAGCTGTGTCAACAGATATTAACACTTTCTAAAATGAGAAGCGTAGCTTCACCATAATGTAGGTATAGAATAGTTTAACAATCGATCATTCAACTCATTTAACAAACATGGCCAACATATGGCGTTGAACGATTATTTTATAAATACATGTGGCGACCTATATATGTTTTCCAGAGAAAGGCGAGGCTAACGATATATTCATTACTATATTCATATTCATTTAAGTTAAATTAAATCTAGTAAATGTGTTGTTAGTTTTCACGAGGGGCCCTGACACTCGGAAGTCCTCGACTGTACAGCGCACATCGTCTCGGGCGTGATGCGATCATCGCCTTTTTGGTCGAAACTTTTTCACTGCCTATGTAAAACTGACACTGTAGACAGATTGAACAATTTCCATTTGTTTTATACATGCAGGACATAAGCTACTCCGAAACTAAACTTTGTGCCCCTAAAGACATAAGAAATTCGCACGATTGCCCGATGTTTGTTTATGTGTTTAAGTTCATACGGTAAAAGGGCTTCCGGCGAACAAAATGTATCATTTTGATACATATTCATACTCCTATCACGGCTGAGCTAAGTGATGACAGCCAAATAACGAGAAATGATGCGAGGTTTTGCCTATTGGGGGCCCTGACGTGGCACATTTGGTTAGGGGTCGGACCAGCATCTCCTAGCTCCCGGCCTAAACAAACAATATTATCATGACCTTAACCAGCTTTAACAACCACCCCGTGTTCGGAAGTCATGTATGTCGTTTAATTGTGCCGATGTGACTGATTGACAATTGGTGGTATTATTGAACCAACAGATACAGCAAGATATTGATCAGTTTTATATGAGTAACGAGAATGGCTGGATATCTCGGCTGTTATTGATTCCGTCAGTAATCTTCCTTTCATTGAACGTAACTCCCTACAAGAATTTGCTTGCGATAGTAAAAATTTTACATCTTCACACAATCGTTCCAACAAATACCCACTTGCTGTATTTATAAAGTCCTACAGTGGACGTATTTTCATTCAATCTGCTCATGAATGAATACAGGATTAGGGCGCCATCTGTACGCAATGACTCGTAATGACAACACTCCTCGCATTGAATGACTGTGTATAGTTTTATGAATGGAGATCGATAAGAGCGTGGGAAATAGATGTACCATATTTTACAATGTGCACGTGGATATATATGAATGGAACTGAGGCCTATTTCTGTGACACGTTTAGTAGGCCTATCTGAAGTACGTTCAGATTACTGTTATATGTTATAACCTTTTAACAAAAATTTCTCACCATAGAAATATGATCCGATTTGAGAAAAGTTTCGTTTCAAAAAGGCTGCATTTCAAGATTGATTATAAATTCACTTGATAGTTTGCACCACGGTCGCCTGGCGTGTATGTGTAGGATAGTAAATAGAATATGTTATTAAAAAATTACCATTTTGCGTGTTTATTATGTTTGACACACAATCGAGAAAAATGGTGAAAAAAGTAAATAAATCGATTTTATTTTTGTCCCTACCTCATTGTATTATAGATATATCATTATATAATAGATATACAGATATCCGTTTATTTGGAAAATGTGTTTGGAGTGGAGAAGTACCCTAGTGATTTGGACGTTGTGTTTCAGAGCCTGCGTATATCTATAATATAATGAGGCAGGGACAAATAAAAAATGTTTTTAATAAAACCGATTTCTTTACTTTCTTTTCATTTTTCTCGATTCTGTGTCTGTCGCAAACATAATTACCACGCAAAGTGGTAATTTTTTAATAACATATTGTACTTACTATCCTACACATACAAACCAGGTGACCGTGTTTTGCACTTTATGTGGTTATGTAATATCATACACTATCCAGTTTATGGATAAAGATATGTGCATTTCTGCTATAAATTATTCCGGTTAAACGTTTTTACCAACTTGTGTAATATTCAAGTTTCCTGGTGCATACTTGACAATTACACATTCCCAGGGGCCATTCGGTTCACATTAGCTGTTTTTGTTTTTCGTTCAATAATGATAGGTCAGGCACGTGGTATGACAGTTTGAATTCTAAATACGAGGTTAACTAGTGAAAACAGCTGCAAATAAAACCAGCAAAGGTTTGGTAATCGATGGTAAATTAATAATCGTAAATATATATTTATCCTGTAGTTTGGTGGTTTATCGTTGTCACAAATAAGCCTTACTGTTGTCAAAATAAAATTAAGTGTTAAAAACATATATTAAAAAAATGATGGGCCTGTGCTGGACAATAACACATTATTGAGTTTGTTTTTGTTTTGTTTTTTCATTTCGCCCGAGCCGTCATTAAACGTATCCCGAGGATGCGAGCTTCTGTTTTGTAACCCGCGTAAATATGTCACTGGCCAGCTACGTCACTGGCCCTTAAAACATGACGACACATCTCAAACAGAGGCTGCTAAACATTAGCTACAACAAATGGTCTTACTGGTGGCCCAATTACATACAGTAAGAGATAACCATGGCACAGGAAAATAAAAAAAATAGCATTCGCCGGGTTATGCTTTGAAAACCTATACGATAGAGAATTGACACAGTATATATTTTTGTCAGCAAGAATCACACTGGCACAGGGATATCGACTAATTAAAGCCGCTAAATCATCTCATGTGCTAGATCAATTCCCAGAGACAAGTTTCAAGATAGATCTGAATCTCGAGTTGTTCTGGATAACCTAAAGGCGCATCTCGAGAAAAGGCAATACATGTAACATGTACATTGTGAATATAAATGTGTGGCGAATATGTAACACACATAGATATTAAGGTATGGGTGAAAATAAGTAAAACCTGAAAAATGTATCGTTTAGAGTTAGTACTAAACCTCTTAGTCTACCAAATGAATATGAGGGCAGTTAAGGGTTATCTGATACAGAAGGGCGTTTCGTCTCAACCATGAGGTCCTTGAAAGTTTTGTTCTTCTTGTACACTATGATATGTCTCTGTGATAGAGGCTAAATCATTTTAGGTACAAGGTTTTGATATTCCTCTTTAAGGAGACTTGCAAACCTGTTGCTAGGTTGGTCATATTATGTGTTGGATGTTGTGATCTAACTTCAAGCGTCCGCATCGTGCCCAATGGGTGGTGCGTTGGATTCCTAAGTCCATCCGTTCCATTACGCATGTATCGGTTTATCGTCAAAATACGCTTGGGACAAACTAGTTATACAAACGAGGAGCCAAGATGAGGTATAAGCGAGCTTGGCTTTACTAACCGCTATTTAGACTCTGGTTACAGCTGCGTCATAGATCCTTTGCGTCACAAAATGGACACCATCACACCACTCGAATTTGAGGTTATTTCAACCCTTTATACTGAACAAAGTAGATGGCTTGAGTATTTTGCGTTTTATGTACACATTGACCACAGCATGTTTTTAAATATTTCAATTCTGTCCTATTGACGGTGTGATTGGATTTAAACATGAAAACCCTGATCCATGAGCCGAACAATAGTCATGGCGTCTGGAATTGCAAGATATATCTCTGAGGCCTCGTTGGGACATTTTGAAGTAGTCTGGTACCTTGTCAGGGTACACGCCAGATATCCTCGTACATTGGATTGGTATTTTTTTATAAACACAAGTCTCGAATAAGACACAGAGTTTGGGATATATTTCGTAGTCAAGGTTATCTTACAATCAATTTCTAGTTAAATCTTTGAACCCCCAAATCAGGCGGTAAACATGTCACAACGAGGACTCAGAGATCTATCTTGCTGGACATAGGAGATCTCGCGTGATCAGATTGCTTAGAGATCTATTTTGCTGGACATAGGAGATCTCGCGTGATCAGATTCCTCCGAGATTTTTTTTGCTGGACATAGGAGATCTCGCGTGATCAGATTGCTCCGAGATCTATTTTGCTGAACATAGGAGATCTCGCGTGATCAGATTGCCATTGAAGGTAAAATAGTGTGGCCATGACCTTCAATCATCTTTCGACGTCAACGCTCACATGATAAATTTTTTTTAAATTAGCCTGTTGACCAGGAATTTGCCAAATGATCGATTACTGCGGCTAAATGACAGTAGAATAACGATGTTACAACAACGATGTTACAATACAATAGTCAATGGCTATACAATGGAATCAGCTATTTAGTACAATTATCTCCCATGTGGGTTCTAATTCTATATACTAGTATTGAATAAACAACGATGAGCAACTTCAAGCCTGCTGGCTTTCGGAAACAAATTATTCCATTTTCAAGATATGCAAGTTGAGGAAAAGTAGATATACATATACAGCGAAAAATAGACAGGCAAAAAGGCTGTGAGAGCATAGAATGCAATAGAACTATATGTGTACTAATATTAGATAATGTTATCTTTTTATTTAACTGATTGGTACGTCGCACGACTTTGCTTTGTCCGTTTATGGTAGTTAACCGTAAAATGTAAAAAAAAACATTCCCTGGACTCCACAGTCACCAGAAAACTTTTCTTATATACCTACATGTACTGTGTGAAGTTAAACCTACCTAAGGTCTGCAGGCCTATTCGAACCTATACCAGGTATGATGAATATCCAAATCTCAGGTAATTGGGACACGACACGGCCTTAGGCCTAATTTGTGTGTAAAATAGGAATGGGTGGGCTATCACCAGTTTTATAAGATTGGATTAGTAGGAAAACATTGCTAAATGAATAAGTAAATTTTAAAAAGGAGATGATTCTACTTCGGAACAAGTTAAACTGACAATTTGGTATTAGAAACCTTTAGAGAGCAGGAAACATTCCTATATTGAATCCGAAAATATAGTAAACTAATGAATGCGCGTGTGGTTGTTTTTATTTATTTAGTTATTATGTTTACAAGAAAAAAAAATGACGCAAAAACGAGGCAAACGTTCAATCTACGTTCAGTTTGTGAGTTTCCAAGTGTCGGCCATCTTTTGTACACATCTGGTTTATTCATTAAGATGGCTTATAGGTAACTTTTCTGTACGCACTGCTTGCACCCCTTCTTGATGCGTTGCTAACGGCGTGTGGATTGACAAGGCCAGGTTAAAAATACAAATAATCTCATATCGGGTTTGGAAAGGTCTGACTTACTACCAAGGGGGTATTGGGTACAAACTAATCACTGCATACAACTTGACCGACGGCCCTCACCCAGGACCGATAGTCAGTGAAGGGGGAGGTTGGGGTGCAAGAGGTGACCTTTATTAGGTATATGCATGCACGGGCTAAGGTTTGTGGTCCTACATTTGGTTTAACTTTGCAGTTTTGCTTAATGTAGTTGAACTTGATGAACGAACAATTTATTTATTTTTTTGTTTGTTTGTTTGTTTGTTTGTTTGTTTGTTTGTTTGTTTGGTTGGTTGGTTGGTTGGGTTGGCTGGCTGGCTGGCTGGCTGGCTGGCGGGCGGGCTGGCGGGCGGGCGGGCGGGTCCGTCCGTCCGTCCGTCCGTCCATCCATCCATCCATCCA